>MEHQ01000709.1:6711-152185 GCA_008828725.1 Saccharina japonica
GTGTGGAACACGCCACCCTACACCCTTGACAGCGCATGTTTTGCCTTGCTTGACATGTCTCCTCATCGTTGCTATATACTACTGCTAGTTTGCTCTACTGCCGAGAAATCCCAGTGACACAATTTGGTACTGGCAACAGTTTAGGGCAATCACTACCGCCTAGCTCTCCGATCTCGGCACGGCTTTTGACACGAGCAGCACAGGACGGTCGGCACAAATAGCGGGCCTCTATCAGTCCCGAGCGTCTCTGAATCGGTTGAGTGTACGCGTCGCGCGCCAAAAAAAAACAAAGCGAGCGAAGTGCGAACGAAGTGCGATGGACGTGCGAGGAACAAACCTCAATATTAAGGATTTTTTAAATAAAGCCCCGATGTGGCAGTTTTCAGAACTGTTTTTTGTAAGTTTGTGTCCGTCGCGAGCAGGGGTACACAACCATAGGCAGACACCCAATCCATTATGAAGAGCATCTACCTTCTTCGCATCAATATCTCCTCATTACAAGAACGGGTGGAATGAGGAGCGTGACAGACACCTTCAAGTGGTCAAACTCCTAACTGCATTAATCTACTGCGTTGGCGGTTCTTCTCTTTTTGCTGTGTTCCTACAATAATCGTGATTGATTGGATCGTTTTGTATTTTAAGCGATTTGTGTCAGCACATAAACCTTTTTTGGCTCATGCGCAAGTGTATAGGTTGGTGGGGGTTCGTTGTGGGTTGTGGGTGAGAGAGTAATAGCTGGGTGGATCGGTTGATCCCTGGGCCGGTTGTCCCAACACCATTCACCAACATTCCTAGTCATCAAGCGATGTGCGTCAGCGCAAAACCTTGTACAGGAGAAGTGGATCGTAGGTCATATATAGGTATACGTGAAAAAAAACAAAATGGTATACGAGAAAAAATATATATGATACATTGGTTCCAAGATCAAGATATCGTAAAAAAATGAAACAAAATTAAGAAGGAAAGTAGCAGCAGCAGCAGCGGCCGGAAACGTAGGGCATCAAATTTGTGTACTCGGCAGGTCAAATACGTACGTAGGTATACGTGAAAAAAAGGAATAACAAAATGCAAAAAAAAGTACCTTCAGCAGCAGCAGCAGCAGTATATTATATGTAAATGATACATGTGCTCGTTCTTTTCTCGTGATGAGGTGGTGAAATTGTTTTTTTCTGGGTCCAAAAAGCTCTCTCTTCTTGAGCCATCATCGCCACCACAGAGCAAGCACCCGACCACACCATCACCAGACCACGGGAACGAGATCCCACCAACGCCCATCAGCTACTACGCGCAACAACAGCTTCCGGGGCTCCTTCGGCTGGTGGGGCGGGGGTGGCGGTGGTCGTCGTGGTGGCGGTGGTTGCGGTATATACAGCAGCAGCAGCAGCAGTGCAAACATTAAAAAGTCGTATAATATAAATTCCTCTGTTTGTATATATACATTGTATACCAATGCAACGAGCACCTGGTACATCAAGTTACATATAAAATCACTTGATATATACCTGGTATACACCACCACCACCAGCAGCAGCAGCAACAGAAGCAGCAGCAGCAGGACACACCATCACCAGACCACAGGAACAAGAGCCCACCAACGCCCACCAGCCACTACGAGCAACAACAGCTTCCAGTGCTCCTTCGGCTTGAGGAGCGGGGGTGGCGGTGGTGGTGGTGGTGGTAGTGGTGGGGTTTGGTGGCGGGGGTCCGGGTTGCTTCTTTTGTTGCAGGTACAAATCTGGCCTGTTCTCGAGAGACGACGGCGCAAGGCAAGCCACCATCACCGCCGTCACCACCCCATCACCAGACCACGGGGACAAGACCCCACCAACGCCCACCAGCTACTACGAGCAACAACAGCTTCCAGTGCTCCTTCGGCTGGTGAGGCGGGGGTGGCGGTTGTGGTCGAAGTGGTGGTGGTGGGTGGTGGTGGTGGTGGTGGTGAAGTGGTGGTGGTGCTGTGGTTGCTTGTTGCAGCTAGCTGTAAATCTGTGCGTGTGGTCGTGTCGTCTGCAAAGTGCAGAGTGTTGACTCCCGCATTATTTTGAGAACTCGTTCTGTTTTATTGTCTTTCTGTTGGCGCTATTATGACAGTCACTACCGCCTAGCTCTCCGATCTCGGCACGGCTTTCGACACGAGCAGTACTAAACTTTAAGCGTAAATAGCGGGCGTCTACCAGTCCCGAGCGCGTCTGAATCGGTTCGGTGTACGCGTCGTACGGCAAAAGCAAAGCGAACAGACGAGGGACAAACCTCAATATTAAGCTTTCGTTAAATAAAGCCACGCTCTGGCAGCTTTCAGAACTGTTTTTTGTTCGTTTGTGTCCGTTCGCGAGCAGGGGTACACCCCCACGGGCAGACACCCAATCCATTATGAAGAGCATCTATCGAAGGGCTAGCGCCCTTCTCTCATCAATATCTCCTCATTAAAACAAAGCACCGAGCATCCATGACGCACAGCACCCGGCAACGAAGCACCACGCACCCAGCACGAAACACCCAGCAACCTACGACCCCCTGAGATACGCCGGGCATCTCGTACCCGTATGTGTCCTGCCTCTCACACCACTTGCTTTTCCCATCAGAAGGGCCTACATTTTCTGAGAAGAGCCGATATCTTCATGTCGCCTATAAATATTTGATTTTTATGTTGTTCCGCCGATATTTTGGGGGGCAAACGATCCAGACTATTCGCGAGTTCTGGATGTTTCGCCCCGTGGTCTATTCGGTCTGTTCGGCGGTGACGTGGATACGTACTGCTGTAGTCGTTTTTGAGGCTGTCGCAGATGGTCAAACGGGGGTATGGTTTCGGTCGAACGGGGTGAAAAAAGTGGTCAATCGGGGGGAGTAGATAAATTTAGTAGGTACGTGGGGTTATCCCCCCCCGAGATGTGGTCAAACGGGGGGCTTAGTTTGCTCCCTCGTGCGCCGCCGTCCTGTAAGGCCCAAAGACGTGCCTAAAAAAAAAACATGTGCGTGCTTGGCATGGGCTTCGGGCATCTCGCCAGGCCTTCGGAATGGCGTTTGAGGCCTGTTTGGGCCCGCGGCAGCCCTTTCCGCGGACGCATGTTAACCCTACTCCCAGATGGCCGTAAAGCCAGGGTGTATGCCCCCAAATGACCATTGCCCAATAGGTATTGCTTTGTCTGACTAACAACGGGTTGGGAATGTTCATATTAATCTGCAGACCAAAAAGAATGATATGAACATTATAATGTGAAGAATTGAAACGAACTTTTAACCTAGTTTTCAGTAAGCCCAAGGAATCTTCCATTCATCCACAAGGGTTTTACGATTTTTATAATACGAATAAAGACTTACACCCAACTAAAAAACACTCCGGTTAGTCTTTACTCATCAAACTCCACGTACACTACTCTTTGTAGTGCAGGAGGAATATGGCATACCTCGCACTACAGCAGTCAGTATACGATGAAACGAACGCTTAACATTTATCATGTTGTCCACGTACGTACGTATGACGTGTGCATACAGGTACTACTACTACTACTACACAATATATGAAATGTTTAAAAATCGTTTCTCCTATTTACCTTGTTCCGACTATACAACGCGTTTCATGTTTTATGGCAACACGTTTATTTTACGTATTGCCATTCTAAGTGACACTCAATCAAAAGCTAGAGACTCAATTTGACGAAACGTTTGTTATACGTGGTATTACTGGTTTATACGCATGCAGGTATATATTCGTATTGCGTTCTTCATCATAGATGCTGATGATATTCAATGATGTCTGATTATCCCATTACGTCCTTACGGCAAGGCTGATTTGGCGGTAAGTAATAAGGATGGGCCGTGGTAGTTACTGTAGGCCCCTTGCCCCCTATATACAAAATAAGGCACACGTTTCCATAGGAAATCCCTGCATTGTTTGCACCCTTGGGCAGCTCCTGCCTTGCATGTTTGATTTTGATTGCTTGCGCTGGGGCCCTGCGACCTGCTGCGACCATAGCGATGGCATCTTGGATAGCGAAGAGGTCCAAGCACGCTGGTCTGCGTCAGAAGTTCGATCGGTTCATCAGACCGACTATCGTGGGATCGGAATCCAGAACAGGATTGTTCAACATTTTGGCAGGCCTTTTCTCCCAGGGACGCTAAACAATATCCCATACTTTCTCAAGGAGCCATCGGTCAATTTTCGATAGAAATCTTGGGGTAATCCTAGTATATTCACCGGTCGCACCGGTAGACCAGTAAGTGGTCAGCTTTAAAGGCTACTTGCATTGGTGACTGGCGCTACGGTATGGGGGTCGTTTTCAAGTCCATGATTTTCAGCGGGTAAGAACCACTCCGCCGAGTGACCACCATACTTTTTCACGGTTTGTTAGGTCTTAGTGCTTTACGTTTCCGAGATATTTATGCTTGCTACTCTGCGACAACAACACATTCCTGCGTTCAGTTTTGCGTCAGGTACAGAGCCACTCGCCCGAGTGGAGTAACCGTGGTAGTGTAAAGCAGGCTACCCCCCCTACCGTAGCGACAGTCTGGTACCTTAGTACGAATCCCACCGTGGTGAGATTTTGACTTTATTTGGAAAAATATAATGGAACCAATTGTTGAGAGCGCCTTCGTGGCGTGGGTAGGCGGAATCCGACGCAAGTCGACGAGAGAAGAAAGCGCTGAAATCTTCTCGGGATAAAAATACAAAGCACGTACCGTAGTAGGGAGAGGGGAGAAGAGCCTACTTAGTGACCCCGGATCTGAGTTACGAATAAACGAATGAAAATATACACGAGAAAAAGTACGTCGTCCATATTTATGTATGTGCCTGTTGGTGCTAGCGGGGATAGGTAACACACGTCCCCTGTTTTTGTCGCAAAAAAACCGTGCGAATATAGTATGTCCGGAAATGGCGTAATTACTTTTAGCACGATAATTTCTAGCCGTAAGCCGACATCATTGCTCATAATAACTCGGGGGATGGGGCGTTGGCGTCGGGGAGGGGGGAGAGGGGTCATTGTTCGTGGTATGCGTTTGCTCGATACTGGTTTCCCGGTATGTGGGGGTTTCATACTGGTCTACGGAGATTGGGGTTTTATATGTGGTGTTGCGAGGCAATATGATCTGAGATGATGGATGCCTCGCGTAGATGCTGCTCCGTCTTGGGAGCAGTCGATGGTATTAAGATACGACCCGGGCTTTGACGATAAGATACTGCCCGTATATATGTGAGGGTGGAGCCTGACGGAAAGGTACGGCTCACTCTCGTGTGGTGTTTATGGTAGGCCTTTCACGACAGGTACTGGCTCTACTTGTGTGTGTATATTTCGTATTTGGGTGATATGACTACATTATCTACTACTCTCTCCTTGGCGACTCACGGTATAGCCACGTGGTTACACAGAACACTTTCGACAGCGGCGTATACAAACACGATCATCGGATTGCTTCATGCCCGGAGGTCGCTGGAGCGCTATGCTGTGCTAGAGGGAGAGTGGTACGGGGAGGACAGGCTCAAGAGATGGCTCTCAGCTTGGACGCATTTTGGATGGGACGCGTTGGTGCCGGATAGCAGCAAGGACAGGTCGAGGAACTGAGAGTGCAGCTAACCGCGGCGACTGCGACTGGAGTAACGTCAAATGCGGTTCTGGGTGCCGTCAGGAACAAAGGGTATGTCCATAGAGCAGCCAGGAGATCTTTGGAGGCAAAGGCGGTGCGCCATGATCATTTGGGTCGTATTTGGGTTGATCTGGAGAATAGGCTGGAGCAGGCGAAAGTAGGCCTTTGCAAGGAGCAATGGGATGTAGGCCTTCGCGATGAGCACGACGCTTGCTCAACTGTGCTGGATAGTCTACCATTCGCGGAGCGCGAAACATATCTCTCAAGGATGGATGCAGAGCATGCGCCGAAAACAACCAACGCGGCCGAGCGAGCAGGGCGCAAGAACGCAAGGTTGGGCCCGTCTTCTTTTTCGAGGGGGTCGAGAAGGCAGGAGGGGGAGTCGGGCCCGGATACGGAGACATCATGGAAGTGGACACGCTTCGTGATGCTGGCGCACTGCTTGCGCAAAGTTTGGAGGCATCTTTACAGCAGCAGCACGAGACTGAGGGGGTAGGGCTTGGTGTTGCTGTGCCTGCTGTGGAGAAGCTCGCCGGGTCGCTAGCTGCGTCCGTACAACAGCACGACGAGGCTGAGGTGGAGAAGCTCGGTTTGCCGAGGCTGAGGAGGAGAAGCTCGGTTTTGCTGAGGATGACGTGGTGGAGTTTGATGTTGCTGAGCCTGAGGTGGAGGAGCTTGGTGCTGGTGGCGAACAGAAATGTGGCGGGGGCGGTGTGGGCGGAGGCGCATCATACTGGGACGGGGGCGGTGTGGGCGGACGAGGGCCGTAGGTGGGCTTGGGCCAGAAGGGTGTAACATACCCTTTCGACCCAGGAAAACGGGATGGGCCTGACGCGGTTTGGGGGGGGTACAGTGATGGACAAGGGTTGGAGCTCGTGCGAGAGGAGATTAAAAGCAGAGGCGGCAGCAGCAGCAGCAGCACCGAGCCGCGATCTCCCCCCTTTTATACAGGGAAGCAGGCAGGTTATTTTTCCCAGTGTGGCCACTTTTCTTGTTGGTGGATTCAGTGGATTGGATTTGTTTGGTCCTTTGTTCTGTTTTTGTGCTTCTCTGTGTCTTGGCCGGAATATTTGAGATAGGACTGCTGTAGTTGTGGTGAGCTTGAACCCTGGTATGATGGATCCCAGCTAAGTTTGTGTTTGGATGATAACTGGGTAAGAAAGCGGACGTTCCCGTTTCACCCAGGCAAGTCAACAATCGGCTGGTATGTGTGAGCTAGGGTTGTAGTTGTGTGATTGTACCCTACGGGTATGATGGACCACAGCTATATTTTGTCTGTATTTCTGTTGGAATCACGAGGGGGTTGTGATATCATTATTCTACAGACAAAGTGCACTGCCGTGTGGAACCAGTTTGTGATGGGCTGATTTTACAGCACGCTGCAGTACATGTTAATTTGTGGCGGCTTGATTCTACAGCAGCAGTGCATTATGTGTTAGACTTCTGTGTAAAGGTTTAGCGTATGATACTTCGCATTGAAGAATGTGTCGGAAAATTACTGCTGACTATTGCTTGATTTTACAGCGCATATTATATAGTGTGTTGGGAAACTGCTGCTAATTTTGGCTTGGTTTTCGATGTATAATCAATGTGTTGGAACATTACTGCTGATTTAAGCTTGATTCCACAGCAGCAGTACATTATATTGATTTGTAAAAATCAGTGCTAACGCGTCGTAATGGTAAAAGTATTTTTCGTGGTTGTGGTGAAGAAAAACCAATTCGAAATCGGCACTGACATTGTTTTTGTCACTATTGTTGTGTTGGAAAAAGTCACGAGGGGGGGGCTGATGGCATCATTCTACCCACAGATATAGTTCTTACTGACGTGATAATAACGATTTGACTCGGTTCCTGGCGCTGAAACTAACCACCCGATGCACCCTTTGCTCAACGAGTCAGACTGCACCCTCACGCTGCGGATTTACGAGATGCAATGCATGCCGCGGTGACGTTGAACCGCCGCAGAGACAAGCGTTGAGTCCTTGGGGCAGGGAGCAGGAGACGGGGGTTGAGTGCGTGGGGTTGGAGTCGGTTGGTGGCAATGACCTACAGTGGATTACATCTTTTTGGGTCGTTTTGTTTCAGTAGGAATTGACGAACCAAAATATTTATGACGTTTGGATTGTAGCATGCTTGCATTGGGTATACGAGTATAGTGATATTTACCTGGTATACTGGTATCTGATATTTGTCATTCTGGATTGCGTAGTACGACCTCTGGAGTACGATGTAAGAATTCTATAAAGTAGCAGCATCAACAGCTGTATATTGTCACGTATCTCGGTTTTGGTAGCCCATTTATCATGACTGGGGGTATGATTGAAAGACGATGCTTTACGTGGTATATCAAGGGACTTAATGCTTGTTTTAATAAGAGGATATTTGAATTATGACGCTGGACCGAGCAGCCTTGTACGTGAGTGCACGCATACAACGACAACGACGTTCTGTTTGCTTCGGTGTCTGCGGCGCTTATTTTGTCCAAATCGCTGATTTTCTGGTTTGTGAATTTGGGCTGGAGTTTGGTTTTGATTTTATGGTTGCGGGATTTTAGAGTCACACTGATAACGCAGCATTTTACTATCAACGTTGCGATGAATGTTTTGTCGTCTACAGAGCTGGGGGGAAATAGTAGGTGTGCTCGGTAAGACGACGAAGACGTTCCATCGCAAATAGTGGAGTCGGGTTATATCATACGTGCATGCGTACTATGAACCCAAGGCTACTGACCGGAGGTCTATCTCTGATGGAGCAGTTATGCGCGCTGGTGTATGTGTATGGTTTGATTATAGGACGTAGATGTCTGGAGTATGTGTCTAACGGGTAGTTTGAGATCAACACGTACGGTCAGCAGAGAAGCGTGCCGACGTTCTCGTCAAACCGTTGCATGCTGAGGCGTTTCGCTTTGACCGTCACTCTGTGGTGAACTTGTTGTAATTTCATCCACTGGTTCGTTTGTTTGTTTATTTTTCCGGGGGGTTTGGGGCATTTGCTTTCGGGGGATAATAGTAGGAGTTTTCGATGTTCACGGGATGTTTTTGGAAAGTACTTGAAGAATTAACGTGCAACTTCAGGAGTTCTTCAAGAAATGGAGAAAGTGTTGGGAGATACCCATACGTTGAATAAGGGTAATACGTTAATCGAGTATGCCGATGGTCTTGATGAATCGTGCCGTATTCTTTGCCTATATATTGGTTAACTGCGCACAACGTACAGAGGAACCAATTGCTTGTACCTATACTCGTTGTCCTTTCGGATTCAGATGCGGATTGTTGTCTTCTTGTATACTTCCGAGGGGAGTGTCAAGCGAGGGGCCTGCTATGATTTTTTTCGAGGTGTATTAAGGGGTACTCTGGGTCGGGGAAAGAAGTAGAAGCTCCACGTGATTTATATATATTACCGCCGTAGACACAAGCAAGGGGGGAAAACATGGAGAAACGTCAAGAAACATGTAGTGAGGTGATGAAACTCGCGCCAAACCGCCAAGTGCTCCACAGAGAAACACGTATATTTCCTGTGTGGAACTCCCAAATACCGTTCGTTACAGAAACATCCCTGCACCAAGTAAGTCAGCACTCTGAACAGCCTCCCTGCTTTCTACTTGGTGAATGGGACAACAAATAATACCTCAGGATACCATGGTGGTAATACCATGGTGGTACGTCAAGCTCACCAAACAAACACAAAAATATCATACTCAAATAAAAACCAAAAACTACCTAGCCTTCCCTTCGTCGACGTCATCGGTTAGATCAAGAAGCGGGTATTCAAACATATCACACCGGATAATTATCCGAAAAAACAAAACCTTGAACCTCAAACAATTATTAGAAAAATCAATTCTCAAAAAATCAATTCTCAGAAAATAGTCGACACCTGGAGAAATGAACTTTCAGAAATATCAACCCTCGGAAGAAAAATAAGTTCTCAGAAAAAATCAACTCTCAGAAATAATCAACTCTCAGAAAAATCAACTCTAAAAAAATAATCAACTCTCGGAAAAATCAACTCTCAAAAAAACAATAAATTCTCAGAAAAATCAACTCTCAGAAATAATCAACTCTCAGAAAAATCAACTCTCAGAAAAAACTTCAACTCTAATCAACTCTCAAGAAAACAAAATGAAAATTAGTCGTGCCGCCTACGCGAAGAACTCAAAAATCAAAATAGCCTCCTTGCGTCCAAAAACACTCCGTTCGTTCAAATTGTAAACAATCAAAGTTCCACACCTCGGATAACGTAACACTTAACGTTTATGTTACGCGCCAGCGGAAAAAAATCGTAACATTACGTTACTACGTTATTTTAATTCCGTATTTTGTTATAACATCGTGTTAGTGAGTTACGATATTGGCGGGCGATCGCGTAACATTATGTTAGAGTGTTGCTTTGATCCCGTGATGACCGCAGTATAAGTGTTACGGTGTTAAGGTATAGGCAGCTCATAGCGAGTAACACTATGTTAGTGTGTTACCGAAATTCCTAGTTGCCATCGTAACACACGTTATAGGGATAGCGTACATGGTCAATGAAGCGTTAACATTATGTTACCGTATTATCGATATCAGCCCGCAGCGAGTAACGTACTGTTAGTGTGTTAGCGGAATTCTTACTTGCTTCCGTAACACACTTTAGACGGATAACGTACATGCATGGTCCAATAAACGTTTATATAACACTATGTGTTCGTATGTTAGCGGAATTACCAATAATACGTTAACATTGTGTTACGGTGTTAATGACACCAGCCCGTAGCGATCAACATCATGTTGACATGTTATCTTGTTCTTACTTGCTACCTTGGCACATTTCAGACGGACAACGTAAATTACCAATAATACGTTAACATTGTGTTACGGTGTTAATGACACCAGCCCGTAGCGATCAACATCATGTTGACATGTTATCTTGTTCTTACTTGCTACCTTGGCACATTTCAGACGGACAACGTAAATGGACAATTAAACGCTTACATAACACTACAGTATATTGTTAGTGTGTTAGCGGAATTCCTCGTGGATATCCTAACACACGTTAGAGTATGTATATAGCCACTAAACGATTGACTTTATTTTTTTATCTTACCGTAGCAACGGCAGCAGCAGTCGGAATCGAGCGACGTATTGCCAGGCCTACCCTCCTACTGATGAGGGGACGAAGAAGCTCTGTTGCTGTAAATATCCTACAGCAGTAGGAGTGGTGGCTCCTATGCTATGAAAATATACATATCTGTTGTTGTGGACAGGTACGGATCACAGGTGCAGAGTTTTCGTCTTCAAATTATGCCGAATATCAATACCGCTTTGGGGAACCAGGAGACACACAATACATAAAATACTTGTACAGAGGATTCAAGGGTTAGACCGACAAGCCGAGCGTAAAGTGACCTATACTGATGTTGTTGATGCTGCTGCTCTGCTGCTGCTGTATGCTGACGATATGTCTTTCTTGAAATAAAAATAGGTAACCCAAACGGCACGTATACGTAGATGTTCATACGGGTTGATTCAGCACAATCAGTATTCCCCCAGCGTGATGCATTGCACATTTGACTACTGCAGGTACTGAGGTCGCGCCTCATATCCACTACGAGTAAATTACTACAGTAGTAACTACTGTGTGACTAGGATGTCAGCAAAATTGGACAACACGGCTACATTATGTTACACCGCGAAGCCGCTTTACCCGTAACACAGGTAACACATGTTAGAGCGTGGGAAGATCCAAAGGGTAACGTAGTAACCTTACGTTAGATTGACTCCGGCGTCCACGGTAACTCAGTAACATAATGTTACGCCCGGATCGAATATTTTGGTAACACGGTAACATAATGTTAAAATCAGATATTTTCTGACAGTAACACCGTAACATAACGTTAGGCAGACCTCAGTATTTAGGCTAACACCCTAACATAGTGTTACGTATCGGCCGGCTAAGACTGTAACGTATCTAACATATGTTAAGTGTTACGTTATCCGACCGCAAGGTAATCAGACTGTGGGGGTACGAATAACGTAGTGTTAGTACTGCTGGACACTATGTTAGTGTTATGTCCGTGTGTTATTTGTAACACAATGTTAATATTCATTCGAAGGGTAACACAATGTTAGTGTGTTATGTCTAACGCTCCGTGGACAGTAACATTATGTTATCGTGTTAGTAAATCTGCAGATATGGATCTGGGAATGTTAGAGTGATAACGTACGTGTTGGGTCAGAGCCTAACACTATGTTAAAGTGCTAGTTGAAGGGCGGACTACGGTGTAACATAACGTTAAGGCGTGTGCACGTTCGTGGGTTGCCAGTTAACACTGTGTTACCGCGGTATCGTGATTTCCTCTGCAGTGTTAATGTGTTACCGCGTTACCGTGATTGCCCCTCCAGTGTTAACACTATGTTAGTACGTTGCCAAGTCGCTGTGTTAGGCCCCATAAAGTAGATAAGTGTTATCAGAGTGTTACGTTTTCTGAGGTGTGCAAAGTTCACAATATCCAAACTACTTAGAAATCACTCATTATATTTTATAGATTCCGAAAACCAAAAGCTAAATACGTACGAGTAGCAGTTGCCTCTGTACGAGGAACAAACACACTAAATCCAATCAATCGGCATCGTCAAGAAATCAGCATTCCTATCACCGAACAAACTTGCCAGTCTTCAGATCACGTACGTACACGTACGTACCGAACACACTTGCCAGTCTCCATATCACGTACGTACACGTACGTACGTATTCAGTCGATCTCCATGAATATCTTTCAATCCCGCAGATCACGTACGTATTCGGTCGACCTTCATGTATGTCCGTATATAACATTATTCTACTCCGATGATCATGTACGTATTCGGTCGACCTGCATTAATGTTCCCATACACCATACTTTAATTCCTCAGAGACCACGTACGTATGATATCCTTGGCATCTTTCGACCCATCAATAATAAATTAACTCTCAGAGAGAACGAACTCTCAATGAATGCCGGGCACTGGTATAAATAGGAATCATATATACCCAAGCCCCCCTGCCAGGGCCCGCGTAATCAGGACTGGGCGGGGGGGGGTGGGGGGGTTGCACGGCCACATAACTCGGCGGGGGGGGTGTACTCATCATGTCGTGCACGTCCGTAAGGGGGGTATATGTCAAGTATCATACTGCTGTTGTAATTTTAAATGCTGTCGACGCACACTCAAAAATAAGCATGGCCGCCAACAGAAAAAATGTGTGTTGGTACGATATTGCATGCTCTACAGCAGCTACTCCATCGTTGGGCCTCCCAGACCTGCTCTCCCCAACAAAACCATCACTCTGAGCCTCCCTACTGCCGTCAAGTTTACCAACAAAAAAAGGGGGGGGGGGGGGGGGGGGGGGGGGGGGTACTTCATTTTCATGCATGCCACAGTCGTATGACCAAAGGACTTCCCACCCCTACAATAATAGCATGCCTTGTCGGCAGGCTATCCTATCACGCAAAAGTTGGATCGGTTTGTCACTGAAGATCCAAATAATGGCCATAATCTACCAGGGATCGGTAAATACGGGGCATACGGCTAAAGATACATACAAACAAACAAAATACAAACAAAAACAGTCGGCAAGCTATCCTTGACGCAACACACCCTACCCACATCAAAACATGTCAACCTCAACGTGCGATCTGGGGGGGGGTTGGGAAGGGGGGCAGAACACAGCAGCCAACCCAGGGCAGTCTGTAAAAAAACAAACCTACCACTGCCAAACAAGTACATCGGTACTGCTGTGAGGCTATAATGCCGCCTCATAAAAATTCGTGAACGAGGAAAACCAAATATTCCAACCAAAATATGAACCTGTTGTTCTTCATGAAGCTTCCTCGATCGCTTTGTGCCTCGCCCGGGCGGGTTTTGCCCTCGTCCTCCACAGCACCATCCGCCCCGAACCCCGGCTAGCCACACGCGGCCCGCCTCCGTTGCCATTCTCCCCTCTGGCTCTCCTTCTCCCCTTGGGCATCCTTGGCTCCGAACACCCGTTCATCACAGTGGGGGTAGTCGTTTCATCCTCAGATGTTACCGCATCATCTCCCTCCTCCTCTTATTCTCGCTCTTCCTCTTCCTCCGTCCGTTTCTCGTATGATACTAGGACTCGGTGCGCAAGTACCAAACGGTTCTCCATTACCAGGGCGAGCTGTTCCGCCTCGGGGCCTAAGCGCATGCCTACCACGGGTGGCCACAGTGGCAGCGGCGGGGGCGGCGGGGGCGGAGGCGCCGGCGGCAGTGGCAGCGCCTGGTTTTCCTGCTCCTCGCCCGTCTGCTGCTGCTGGTGCTGTTGTTGCTGCTGGAGTTGTTGCTGCTGCTGCTGCTCGAGTTGTTGGCGCTGCTGCTCGAGTTGTTGGCGCTGCTGCTCGAGTTGTTGCCACTGCTGCTGCTGCTGCTGCTGCTGCTGCTGCTGTAGTTGTTGCTGCTGCTGCTCGAGTTGTTGCCACTGCTGCCGCTGCAGCTGTAGTTGTTGCTGCTGCTGCTCGAGTTGTTGCTGCTGGTACTGCTGTTGCTGCTGATGCTGTTGGGCATTGACTTCCGTATACGAAAATGCAGATATCGCATACGAGTAATTGCAGATAGACTCCCCGTTTTCGCCTCGCATAAGTTCAATCGGCTTGGCACTAAATAGTGCCTGCTGGCGATGCTGCTGTTGCCCTTGAAGTTTGTCCTGTTGCTTGTGTAGACACTCCTGCTGCTCAAACCATTCCTCTAGCTGTTGCCATCTATCCTCCTGCTGCTGCTGCTGCATCCATTCCTCTTGCTGCTGCCGCCTATCTTCTCGCTGTTGCCGAAGCGTCTTACTCCTCGTCCTTTCCTCCTCTCGTATTTCAGCCCGAATCTCCATCTCCATTTTTTTCTCTTCAGCTATGCGATCTCCTCTCCGCACCCTGTTGCTCAATTACCCTCTGGTTCAAGCTTGTTGCCCTGGTGGCCTCGTGCTCCCTCTGGAGACTTCTTGCGCGCTCCTGCGCTGTTAGCTGTTCCGGCGGCCTCCGCCGCGGCGATGCTTGCCGCCTCTGCGGCTGCCCTAGCTTCTTCAGCTACCTGGCCTCGTGCTCCCTCTGGGGACTTGGTTCGCGCACCTGCCCTATGAGCTGTTCACGCGGCCTCTCAGGTGGCGATGCTCGCCGCCTCTGCGGCTGCCGTAGCTTCTTCAGCTACCTGGCCTCGTGCTCCCTCTGGAGACTTTGTTCGCGCTCTTGCGCTATGGGCTGTTCCCGCGGCCTCTGCCGTGACGACGCTCGCCGCCTCTGCCGCTGCCGTAGCTTCTTCAGCTCGCCTGGCCCAGCTGGCTTCATCGTCGACAAGGCCGCTGTTCGGTGAGAGTCCCTCTGAACTTTCCATCCGCAATAAAAAACGATCAGCTCGTCCTCGAGCGAGCTCTCCCGACTGATACCCAACCAGTGAGCCGTTCCAAATGAGACAGACGCTAGCGTGTTAAAGTGACCCCTGGAGGGGTACTCTGGGTCGGGGAAATAAGTAGAAGCTCCACGTGGTGTATATATATTACCGCCGAAGACACAAGCAAGGGGGAGAAACATGGACAAAAACATCAAGAAGCATGTAGTGAGGGGATGGAAATCGCTCCTAACCGCCAAGTGCTCCACAGAGAAACACGCATATTTCCTCTGTGGAACTCGCACATACCGTTACATAAATATCCCTGCGCCAAGTACGTTAGCACGCTGAACAAGATGTCTTATATCAGAGATGTTCTGTTGTTGTGCTCTTTCAGAGTACACGACAGGGGGGTCGATGCTATCAGGCGGTACGGTATCTATTTGAACACGGTGTATTTGATTTTGTTTGGAAGTTTTACCAGCATACTCACGTTTGTTGGATTTTCCTCTTCCCGTCGTTACTGTCTCGCTATAGTTTAGGAGATATATACTGGAATCGAGATTGAGATATTCGATATCGGGATTGCCGTTTTACGTTGGCAATTCTTGAGGATGGAATTTGGGGTTGCCGTTTTGCCTTGGTAATCAATGATGTAGAATGGAATTTGAGTTTTGGTTTTACCTTGGCGATGATTAATAATGGGACTTGGGACTTGCCGTTTTACCTGGCAATCGGTGATGAGTTATCCGGGACCTGTCGTATCACGCAACCGAAAAGGCGGGCTGTTTGTGGTATGCGGTTGCTTGATACCGGTTTCGAGATACGTGGGGGTTTCGTACTGGTCTACGGGGATTGCGGTTTTATATGGTGTGGCGAGGAATTATCATCTGAGATGATAGATGCCTCGCGTGGATGCTGCTTCTTCCTGGGAGCAGTCGATGATGTTAACATACGACCCGGGCTTTGATAATGACATACTGCCCGTATATGTGTGAGGGTAGAATATGGAGCGTGGCGGAGAGGTACGGTTCACTCCTGTGTGGTGTTTACGATGGGCCGTTGACGACAGGTACTGGCTCTACTTGTGTGTATATATTAGTTTGTTTTTGCGATACGAGTACATTATCTACTACTCTCTCCTTGACGACTCACGGTATAGCCGTGTTGTTACACAGAACACGTTCGACAGCGGCGTTTAAAAAATGAGGGGTTGATATCGTAAAGGGTTTCGTTCCACCTCGTATATACATACATACCGGTATGGGGTAATTTGATATGTGTGGTACCTCGTCTCTACTGATCTCCGTATCACATTAAAATAGTTTTTTTAGCATACGCCTATATATACACCTGGCTACAAGATACATTTTGTGAGGTGTATAGAAACCTCCAATCATACAGGCGCATTTACCGGTTTTATTACTCGAAATGTACCACGTAAGGTACCAAATACATTTCAATTTCTTGCTGGTTTTACGTGTTTTTGGGTGTTTTTGTTTCATTCCTTCGTATACCACGAGAAGCCGTCGACACAACCCCACCCTAACACAAACAGTAACAACCCCAAATCTAGTCCAGGCCAAGGCCCGACACGTGCTGGGCTTCGTCCCGCGTTTTAGACAGTCTAAAACAATGTGCCGATAACCACAGAAACCGAAATAAAATATAGAGTCGCAATGTATTTGGTACTTTATCTGGTACGATTAGAGGGTCAAGAGCACAAGAGCAATGGCTGACAAAGACTACTGGAATCATAGGTAACGAGACGTAACGCCAGGAATATTCTCCTGACGGAAACGGAATATCTGATGGAGAAAAAAGGAGCAGGGAGCAGGGGTCGTGCGTCGTAGTGCGTAATAGGCCGGATGTTCAACTCTAGGGCTACAACATATTATTCACATCTGGATTGCTTTTTCTTGGAGTGTGTAGTTTTGTTCTTTCTCGGATGTAACTTTGGTGAAAATTTAATGTAAAACTGCAGTACAAGACGCGAAATACCACGAAGTAACTTCCAAAAAACAGGCACCGCCAACGTCGACACAACGATACCCACCGCCCCCATCGACACAACACAAACATCGACCGCGCACCTTCACACCAACACAACGACACATCGCACACATCAACAAAAGCCGAGGAGGTCCAAAGCAAAAGTTCGGCAAGTACGACGACACCGCCGGGTCTGCACGAGTATTACTCTGCCTACGACGCAACGATATTGACACAAGGTATGCATGTATGCCGGTGTTTGTGTGATTCTGTTTTTCTTTCATTTCGTCAGATTTTCATGTACTATATCATCATCGCCCTTTGGCTATATTCCCCACCTTCTCCTGTAGTCGTGTGTGAATCAGATATAGCAGGATCCCTTGCCTCCTCTCCACTACGTAGGGTATGCGCGTTCTTTTAATCGTGAGACGACTTCAACGCTTTCCTCCTTCGTCGACTCTCGTCGAATTGCGCAAACCAAAGCTACGCGCTCTCAGCTGCGGATTCCTTGTTCACGCGTGCGTAGGTGCATACGAGAATATAGGCCTGATACATGAATGTACATGACGTGTAAAACACATTATATACAGCTAATTGTTAGGCATACAATCTATAATTTAAAGTAGGTCCAACCTTTGAGCAGTATTTCGCTGAGGCACTGACCTTCGGCAAGTTGGCGATGATTTCAACCTTTCCGGAAACATACATAATCTCAGGAGGGACCACATATTTGAAGTCTGTACCTCACCCAAGGTAAAAATGCATTCTGTCTTAGGAACAAGGCGAATGGCCACCTGTGCAAGATGAGACGCTTCAATAAGAAACCCTCGTTTTATTTTCGCCGTTCCGTTGCACCATCTACAAACAGAGTTGTAGCTATGCCTTGTTTGGGTGAGCCGGGATTATGTGGTGCTAGTGTACCCAAGGGTACGCGCGGATCTGAATCCCAGACACCTCGCACTACCCCCTCCCCCTATATTGGAGGGAAAACCGGACCGCTGTGATCCCAGGAAACAATTAGTCTAGTTGTTTTTTACGTCTTACCCCCTCCCCCCCCCCCCCTCTCTCGGCTCCTCTCTTCCTTACTTTTCCTAAAAAAGGGAGCTTTTGAGTCTTTTGAAAAGAGAAAACAAGGTATTTCTAACATCAGCACTAATAATACTATGTTCGGTACACCAAGGGCGCACAACAAAAAAGAGAAAACGACGCCACACTCCAAGGAACGTCAGAATGAAAAACAAAGCGGATCGCTGTGATCACAGGACGAAATGCGCGAAAACAATTTTGTTTTTCGCTTTTGGTTCCATTTATTTCACTTGGTTTTAGAGACGCCCTACTTTGTTTTCGCTGGTGGGGGGGGGGGGGGGGAGGGGGTAAGACGTAAAAAACAACTAGACTAATTGTTTCCTGGGATCACAGCGGTCCGGTTTTCCCTCCAATATAGGGGGAGGGGGTAGTGCGAGGTGTCTGGGATTCAGATCCGCGCGTACCCTTGGGTACACTAGCACCACATAATCCCGGCTCACCCAAACAAGGCATAGCTACAACTCTGTTTGTAGATGGTGCAACGGAACGGCGAAAATAAAACGAGGGTTTCTTATTGAAGCGTCTCATCTTGCACAGGTGGCCATTCGCCTTGTTCCTAAGACAGAATACATTTTTACCTTGGGTGAGGTACAGACTTCAAATATGTGGTCCCTCCTGAGATTATGTATGTTTCCGGAANTTCCGGAAACATACATAATCTCAGGAGGGACCACATATTTGAAGTCTGTACCTCACCCAAGGTAAAAATGTATTCTGTCTTAGGAACAAGGCGAATGGCCACCTGTGCAAGATGAGACGCTTCAATAAGAAACCCTCGTTTTATTTTCGCCGTTCCGTTGCACCATCTACAAACAGAGTTGTAGCTATGCCTTGTTTGGGTGAGCCGGGATTATGTGGTGCTAGTGTACCCAAGGGTACGCGCGGATCTGAATCCCAGACACCTCGCACTACCCCCTCCCCCTATATTGGAGGGAAAACCGGACCGCTGTGATCCCAGGAAACAATTAGTCTAGTTGTTTTTTACGTCTTACCCCCTCCCCCCCCCCCCCCCCACCAGCGAAAACAAAGTAGGGCGTCTCTAAAACCAAGTGAAATAAATGGAACCAAAAGCGAAAAACAAAATTGTTTTCGCGCATTTCGTCCTGTGATCACAGCGATCCGCTTTGTTTTTCATTCTGACGTTCCTTGGAGTGTGGCGTCGTTTTCTCTTTTTTGTTGTGCGCCCTTGGTGTACCGAACATAGTATTATTAGTGCTGATGTTAGAAATACCTTGTTTTCTCTTTTCAAAAGACTCAAAAGCTCCCCCCCCCCCCCCCCACCGAAGAGGCATTTGTTTTTTTTTTCCATCCCCCATCCATTATCTTCGCACTTCCGTCTTTCTCCCTGCCTAGTCGTAACTAAGATCCGGGGTCACAAAGTAGGCTCCTCTCCACTATGGTTCTTGCCTTGCATTTTTATCGTGAGAATATTTCAACCCTTGCTTTCCTCAACTCTCGTCGAATTTTACTTACCTACGCTATAATATGCGTTCGCGACAGTCGGTGTCATCTGAGAATAAAAACCTTCATGGGGAGAATCGAACACTCGACATCCGGCCAAAAAGGCTTCGCGGCTACCAGTTAGTCCACCGGGGCGACCGGCTCGTATGGCGCAGCTCGAATATAGGGTCTCTGGCTCACGAATATACACTACGTGACAGATGTTAAGAACCTGATCATTAAAAAATGGATACTCATATTTCGTGTGGAAAGAAAATGTATTACTGCGTAAGAATGGCAATCTGGACAAAAGCGGGAGATTCTAAACAGCTGTCGCGTACTGCTGTATACATACAGTATTATACAAAAGGGCAGCGGCCAAAAACAGGTACACCTAGTCCGTTCGGGGCCAAAAACAGGTACATACTAAAATCAAGTTTAAAAAGCACCCCACGAACCTGGCGTTCCTTGCAATGCAAAGCAGAGTTTTTTTCATGCTCTTCGTGCTCGCCCGGTGGCTACGTATACGAGTAGCTGCTATTAATAGTACGAGGAACGAACGCCTGCTGCTGTATTCTCCCTTCTCAACTTTTGTGACACCCCTGGTATTCCAAGTCAACCACAATCCCGAAGGGAAGCCTTCCATCTCGTATTATTTCGGCGGAGGTATGCAGGCAGATATGTGTGTGTGTCGCTCGAGTGGCATGTAGTGCGAGGTGCGAAGGGGGAAGGGGGTCTCCGCGTACGTCGGCATTTGTATAGGGGGCATAGGGTGGAACTATGAAGGGCCTCTGATTGTGGCTTAAAAACGACAAAAAAAAAGGTGAAAGTCAAGCAGAGTAGACAAAATCAGGTGTACCTGGGTTTTGAAGAGGCAAAAACCGGTACAACGAGTTTTGGACCAATGGCAGCACACGTGGAGTGCGTTTTTGACTTGGTTTCAAGTATGTACCTGATTTTGGCCGCAAAAGGACGAGGTATACCTTTTTTTGGCCACTGCCCTGTACAAAAACTGAAAAATGATATGTATCGAAATAACAAGAACAGGGATGTGACGCCACGAAAATTCTCACGGCGGAAACGGAAAATTCGCTGGAAGGAAAAGAAGCAGGGGGCTGTGCGTACCGGAGTCGGCTTCACGGACGGTGGGGCAGGTCTAAAGGCTTTGTCGTACGACTGCATTTCACTATCATTAATATATATTCGATATGAGCTACAAACAGTGCTACGCATGTACAATAGCCCGAATAGCGAAGGATAGTTGATAATCGAATCGATTTCGAATCGAATCGGTTCGAATATATTGGAGTTTCTCCAACGTGCATGGCATGCTCCTACTGGGTGAACGTCTTAGAGGCGATCCGACGCTGTTTGGGCTGATCTCGAGAACCACACAAACGGCATCCCCAACGAGTGGCGATCTAAGAAACACAGCGACGCCCACGGTTACAAATGATAGCACAACGTTACCCGGTTGTGGCTTATACAACAAAACAATTGCGACCGAAAGCGCATTTTTTCACTTGCACCAGCTTGATGGGCCATGCCCGACGAGATCCAAGCGACCGATCCATAACACGGAGGAAACGCTCAAGATTCCGACAGCTGCATCGCTGTCGCGGTATTATGCGCGGCGTTTAAGGGCTTACTCCGTGCACCTACGTAAGAGAAGCCGAGAGTGATACGTAGATTCCATACCTGGACCCGAAAAATCAAACGGAGGCTGTATGTAGGCAGTGTGCACGTACGAGGCACGCTGTCGCTCACAGCTGCTCTCCTCGGTACTTGTCAGCCGGGTGTTGTTTGCGATGTCGCGAGGTCGCGGTATTCGTATATCATTATAAGTCCGAGATTTTACGGAACAAAGTATATACGTGGTTTCATTCACTCAATATAACCCAAAAAGCCGTATTTGCCACCAATTTAAATCGAATTCAATAAATATCATTAAAAACAAACGATTTGACATCTGATTCGATTTGCAACTTTCCTTCGGGCCTTAATACTCGCATGAAACTGATGTTGCAGGGAGATCGTAATTTTACTGGTTTTAAGACGAACCAATTTCCAGGAAATTTCATCGGGTTGGAGTCGACACAGAGGACTGCACAACTAACGATTTGTACGCAAGAGGTGGTCGGGGGGGCGGAAACAAGTTTTTGTCATGGCTCTAGGGTCAGACCGATATCTATTTAAAACATTGGAAAAACAACAGCTGTAAGCTCGAGGATTTCGGCGAAGCTCATCTTTGCTAGCTGAGTGTAATACCTCGATTGCGCGTACTTACGGATTTTATATGTCCTCATGTAGGATGTACATCCCGTATGAGGGGGACACAATCTGAGGTTGTAGAATTCAGGAAGTGTGTGTCTATTTGTGGGGGGAGAAATAATTATAATTACATTAGAAGTTAAAAAAAATTAAACAGTCTGAAATAAACGTACCAGGTATATTAAAAAATGTATATTTAAAAACAACAGCTGTGAGCTCGAGGACTTCGTCGAAGCTCATCTTTGCTAGCTGAGTGTAATATTATAGTGTTCCGACGAGTTTACGTGATAGAGTGGGTATACCATTTGTAGCCATGTATGGTATATAATAAGAGATGTGTGAGGACAGGTTATGGAGTAAAACTTAATAGCACCTGGATGGATTTAATTAATTAGTGATTTGGGTTTTTAATAGTGTGCATTATTTATTTGTACCTATACGGTATCTTTAGTGGCAATTAGTAGGTAGGGTTTTGTTGTTAAAAACGTTTCATCCTTTATACCTGTTAAAGGGGGGGGGGGGAAGAACCAACCAACCATGTTGACAGGCGGTTTGTTAAAATCTATGTACGAAGTATGTGTTTACGATGATATATGCATGGTATACATTAATATACATGTGTGTGTACGCCACGTTCGGGGATGGTGTTAGACCCCTTTCTAACACGGGGTTTACCTTATACACTGTTTTCTCCCTTACCTGTCTCATGTTCGTGAAGCAACGTCCCAGCGCTCGAAAAGGGGACAACAATGTGATTTTACCAACGGAAATACCGCCGTTAGATGCGAACACTCCACAAACATGGGTTTCAGGGCGGCTAAGATACGCCTTAACGAATGCATTATTAGAGGCTTAACAGGGGGCTTATCTTAGACGCTGCTTCGTGCCTTATTTTTGTGAGGCAACGTTCCTGCGCTCAGAAAGGGACAGTGAAGCATTCTTGGGCATCAAAAGATGACCCGGGAGCTCAAGCAAAACAGTTTTATTCTACTCTCACCGCACGCGAGTACGAATGATCTCGGTTGCAGAAACGCGACAGACGTTAGGAATCTAATAATTAATAATTTGAGAATGAGAGTTTCGGGAAACAATAAGAATGCGACCTTTTTGTACTGAAACTAGTGGTGAAAAAAAAGAGATGATGAACATCTGCCGCGTACTGCATACTGAAGGTGAGTACAAAAACGGTTATACTACAAAGAACACCACAACTACGCATACCTTGCCCTCGATCACAACACAGCGGTGCTGCGGTACACTGAATGTATGCATTCCGCTGTTGTTGTACGGCTGCTGTTGTTGATGTTCCTTCCCGCCGTACCATGCACGCACCCTCACTGCCAATGCTGTGTCATCGCTTGCCATCATATGGAGGTGTGAAAGTTCAAGCTTGGGCCTTGGATTTGATGTAACATCTGTACAATGCTACGAGCTGGGCCAACCACACTGTGAAATATACTCCCCTATTGCCCCCACACTTTATCACGTGATTCCTCGACGATGTCCAAAGGGGTTTACTTTGTTGCTTATTTTTAGAGTGTTTGACCAAAAGGGGGACACCCCCCGTATATCGAGACTGGAAGGGGGACATTGACTTTCGCCGATGGGTACGCCCATGTACTCTGTCAAATCGACTCAAAATCAAAACGTGATGCGTTTGCATAACCTCCACGGCATCTCCCAACCATTCAATGTGTTTTGTCATTGTTTGGGATATATGTAGAGGGCGAACGAGAGCGATCAAGAAAAGGGAGTTACGATGTCCCGCTGTAGGGACTGGTTACGCAAGGATGTCCCCCGTGGCCTTTACTAAGTTTGGGAAGTT
This sequence comes from Saccharina japonica, assembly GCA_008828725.1. Classification (NCBI taxonomy): domain Eukaryota; class Phaeophyceae; order Laminariales; family Laminariaceae; genus Saccharina; species Saccharina japonica. The sequence continues at coordinate 30,261 of MEHQ01000709.1, forward strand.
CCCGTTCCGCCGTAACGTTTCCACGGGTAACTGATCACTCCATGTTTTTTTGTTTTGTGGCATGGCCAAACGAAAGACGTCTTCCGTCCAAAATACCAACTGCCCATACCCAGTCTACCGTGGATAGCATATCAGCATGAGTGAGGTGCATACGACAACGTTTGATTACGTGTGTACTACCTGTGCATACCAATCTTAGAGCAGATCCTGTGACACGCACATCTGGTTCAGAATGGTGGTGTCCAGGTGTGGTCCCGCAAATCAATGCTTTACCTTGGTTGGCGCCCTGTGCACCGTGGCCCCCACAAGTCACAACTCATCCACCATCACCACTACGGAATTTCTACAAACCGGGTACTGCTTGCACTCGGTTTTCAGTACTACTCATCCCCTCAGTACGCGCAAGGCTTTAGGTCTTCAGTACTGCCTATCATGCTTCTAGTAGTCACAACTTTCAACGGGCTCTTCTCAGTACTCGGAGAACGCAATGTACTCGATACTCCGAGTGTACTTGGATCATCTGTAGGTATTCGTGTATTTGGGCCATTTTCTTCCAGGTACCATGTGCATACGTACGTGCCTCACTCTATTTGTTCTGCGGCGGACTTTACGGGGCGTGTCTTCACCGGTTTTTGACGCGAACCCGGATTCCACGCCGGTTCGTTTTGGTTGTTTGGCGGTTTCGCTTTTTTCGTGGCTGTAGGGACCTGTTTTCGTTTTTCAGGGACGCCCTCGTCCCTTGAAACAAAACGGTGTTTCTATTCATCTGTCTCACCGTGCTACGATGCCGAAATGGACGTATACACATTTAATACGACAGGGTACGAAATTGTCATTAAATACGGAAGTTTAATCAAATTCAAATTTTGATATCACCATATATCACCTGAGAGTCTCGATGATTTGTAGTGTCACCTACAACTTGAAGGGATGGGTTCCGTGGTTTTTTATATCACCGAGAGTCTCAGGTGATTCGTACCTCATATACATAACTACCCCCCACCCAAACAATATATGGTGTGTGTATATATAGGTTGCGTTGGCATCGGTTGGCGTCGACGCTGTAAACCTCGCGTCTCACTGGGTGAGCTATAAAACCAGCGAACCATGTTCATATGCAGAGCGGTCACCATGGCTGGTGGTCCTGATAAATGATGCGTGCAGGGTTAACAACCTCAGGTGTGTGGTTGAAAACCTCACGTTTGCACAAGGGGAATGTTTTCCCACGGAGGGTGTATATGGTAAGGCATCAACAAGGGAGATACATCGTAACAGCCATGACTGCCTCTGGAACTGGCCACACCAGAAATCAAATCAATGCATTAGAGGCCATCACCCATATGCGAGTCCGCCTCACAAACTGTTTATAGTAGGGTGCAGCTGATCCTTCATGTTACTCGCTCAAAGTTTCATGGCGCTTCCCGCTTGGTGCAAGCAATTTCTGAGTTGTTGGTTAAAACACAAAGTTATTCGTCCGTGCATTGTAGGGATGCAAGGGACGATAGTAATGCGATTACAACAATGCACGACATGAGCACACCCCCTCCCCCCCCGTGGTTGAAACATGCCCCCCCTCCATTTTTGGGTGTGTGATGTGTGTGGTATGTGTGACATGTGTGACAGTACGGGAAAGGCATGTACTCTTGTTGACATCAAGCGAAACAACGTAACATCATATCCCCTCGCTCGTGTGAGTACGACACAATGCACGTACCTGGAACAATTGTCCTGTTTTGCTGCATGGACTGCATGGCCAGTCTGATACAACGATGGCATGTATTCGTAGTTCGGCGTAGTGTTACCATTCTACGGCTTAACCGGGCATTCTATGATGTAGCATGTGAGTGTCGAAGACGTTTCGGTCCGATGTTGTCAACAGTGTCGTACAGGACATGCACAGAGGTAGGTCGGCAGGCGTGGTGTCAATAGTACCATAGACGTGGTCAGCGGTGTTTTTTTCTGGTGGATTCTCGCCGCAAGCGTATACAGGATTGTGGAAGCGATACATGGTGGCTATTGATATATCTGCTTTGGTCAGAACCGGCATTTCAACCGGTCTAAGCTCGCCGAGTTATTATATTTGGCCGAAGAAATGAATGAAAGCGCTCGACATTCCTGCCGCTTATCATCGAGCTTCGTTTTTCCCACGAAGTTTTATGCCCTTCGTCGCAAACGTTTGCCGCAGTCCGACACGTAATTTACTCCCCGAGTCACTCCATTAACGCGAAGCGAACTTTTTTCGTGAGAATCGCCCCCTGCTGCTGACTGTGTCAGCCGATCCATCGCCACCTGCTCCACTACTAACTACTGCTCATATCGCCGCCAGTATGCAGCTGTGGCCTAGGCGATCGCCACTCGGTGTAAAATGTGTACGTAGTAACATCAAATAATATATCCGCAGGCTCAATCGAGATAGCTACTGACAGTACATATGTCTATAGCTACATACTGTGCCTGCAAGGAGCCGTAAAACAAACCGTTACACGTGTGAGCAAACTCTGTTGAAAAAACAAGCAAAAATGTACCATTTGGAATATGTTTGGCAGCGACACGTCTACAAAGACAAGGTCTTCAGGGTCTATCGCGAAACAAACGAATGACATTCTGACGAAGAGGAAAAAGGGGGGATTTTGGTTGACCCAGAAAGCACACCTACTCAAAACACCGAATTATTATGCAGATACTACACTTACTAAACGCAAATGAGATGGCAAATTGTTTAGGCACAAACATACCGCCCGTACAGTGAAATAACTCACCTCTATGTGCTTGAAGCACCGTCGCTGAGTTGCCGCTGCCTGACCCCCAGCCAAGTGACACGTCAGAGGCGTCGCAATTACCGGCATCCGCACCTACCGCCGGCTGTCGGACCTGCCGACCCACCCACACCGACCCACCCACCCACGTACGCACCAACTGATCGACACACGCACAAATCGATCCACCCGCCCACTACAACACACAATAGTGTGAATACACAGCAGCACAATACGTACAGTAGTAGGTGTTATAGTTGTTGTTGTAGCTGTAGTAGTAGTAGTAGTAGCAGTAGTAGTAGTAGTGGGAGTAGTAGTAGTAGTACTAGTAGTAGTAGTAGTAGTAGTAGTAGTAGTAGTAGTAGTAGTAGTAGTAGTAGTAGTAGTAGTAGTAGTAGGAGTAGTAGGAGTAGTAGGAGTAGTAGGAGTAGTAGGAGTAGTAGTAGTAGTAGTAGTAGTAGTAGTAGTAGTAGTAGTAGTAGTAGTAGTAGTAGTACTATTAGTAGTGATATATCCTTCATATTAGAAGAGCCGATAGTAATATTGTTTGTTTATTTCATCATTGTTGTACTCGTACGTACTTGAACTAAGTACTCCTAATCATGACGATTGCCTCGTAAATTATTTGGCTGTTCGACAACTCACATCCGACGTGTGTATCTATGTTTTGTATCTATATTCTTGAATGCTGCTATTCTGTCTGTCTGTAATTGAGCAGCGCTATTCAGAGCGGTTCAGCCCCACCCTTCCCCATGGGTAGGAAGGCTATGTGCCACAACCCGCAGTACACGGGGTCTCATGCTTTGCCGGGGCGTGGCCGTGGCGCAATCTCGATGCAGTTCTGCAGCCATCTAGTCAGCCTATTTGCTGACTAAGAACATTTTGAATCACTATTATTCTGGCAGCTGATTGGTTGCCCAGATCCATGCCAGTGGCTGCTGGCTCTTTCTAGAACATCGGTACTGAAAAGAGACACCGAGGTTCCGCCAAACACGGGGAGGATATGCTCACATTCCCGGATCAGAAATCCTTCCATATCTCTACAACTCCGACCAACCGGGGACGAAAACGGTAATTTGCCAGGTCGACACTGCCCCGCACAGTATGGAAACACCACCCCCATCAGTTGGTCACTGATTAGTTGAGGCCCAGAGCCGCACCCAGGGATGATATTATCTGTTTAGCTGAGGCTCAGAGCCGCACCCGGGGATGATATGATCCCATCTCCGGGTCATGAATCATTCTAAACATGTAGAACTCCAACGACTTAGGGACGAAACAGACATCCCCCGGGTCGATACCGCCTCACACGGTGTGAAAACCCCAATACCATGGGCATAGTTAAAATTTACGGTTGCCTGGCGCCGTGCCGCGTTACCTAAGGAAAGCTGCTAGTCTCACGAGAGCTCGACAGGGCACAGCAGGACATCTCACAGATGACCAAGGAAGAGGCCGTTTGCGAGTCAGCGCTCTGTGGCTGGAGCAATCGCTCGATTGGCACAAACAAGCATTTTCCCTCCTCAAACCGTATGGTCTCGGGGTCTTTCTCGATACATTAACCCATACGATAATCGCTTGTACGTGGAAGGTACATGCACTTGAACAGAGTATAGAGTATGTGTCTGGTGTTTCGGGTGTTAAATGTCGAACGAGGTCGTCCAACGGTACAACGGTACCTGCGAATTTGCAACTACTGCTGTTTGTGCTGACATTTGACACTCCCCATCAAAAACACCAGGCATAGACTCCATACTCTGTTGAAGTGCACGTATCTCTCAATTACACAAGCGATTATCGTATGGGTTAGCGTATCGAGAACGACCCGGAGACCATACGGTTTGAGGAGGGAAATTGTTTGTTTTCGGCAATCCAGCGACTGCTCCGGCCACACAGCGCCGGTTAGCCAACGGCCTTTTACTTGGTCATCTGTGAGACGTCCTGCTGTGCCCTGTCAAGCTCTCGTGAGACTAGCAGCTTTCCTTAGGTAGCACGGCACGGCGGGGTTGTGGGCATGTGGCGCTGGAGAGTCAGCGACACACGAGCAACCTTGACGAGAACTCTCGTTTCACGAGTCTCCCGGCCTGAATCGTGCCGATTCTTCGCCGAGGCCCTTCCTTTTCGCCTTGTACAGGTGCCCAAGCAGCAACGGCATTGCTGTTGGTCGGCACGATGATTGGCACCAAGTAACTCATCTGCTGCGGAGCCGAATGGAGTCGAAAAATGCGGCTACAAAATACAGACCCGGGCGATGTAACGCCTTACAAGTTCATTATAGTTATAGACACCTGTTTGCTATTTTAGCCAATAATAGTTGATATTTCGAGAGAGTTACAGCCCAATCCTTTATTTAGAGGTCATAGCCCATAGTTTACGGTTGCCTAGCCCTCATAGAGCCAGCGTACGGCGCGTGTTGCCCCTCGGGGCAACGTCGAGGTCCCGCCGCACTCGGGTATGATAACGTCTCATCCGCGGGTCAGAAATACTTCCATATATATATCTGCAACTCCAAACACCCGGGGACGCTAGCGGATATCCCGCGGGTCGATACCGCCTCACAAGGTATGGAAACCCCAACCACACGGTAACATTTGCGGTTACCTGGCCCGCGAAGAACCAGCGTGCGGCAAGAGTGGCCCCTCGGGGAAAATTCGAAGTCCCCCCGCACCCGGGGATGATATGATCCCATCCCCGGGTCAGAAATATTTTCAACATGATATTCGTGAAACGAAGAACAAAACTTTCCAAGAAAGAACAAGGATATCCAACCAAAATGCCAAATGGATCTTAAATCTTCGAGTGACACTTTGGGTCATGTCATACGGTATCATATCTGAATTTTGCATCTTCGAATACTCGATGAGTGACTCGACCTGCAGGTCAGCTCGCTACGTACTATGTAGCTGGAAATACAGCTTTCCTGCACCCGCCACTCTGTTCCTGTACCTCCTGATTGACTGCAGGCCCCTTCACGTTTTTAGTGTAGACGGAGTTGGGTTTGCTTTCGTAGGACAGAGCGTTCTGAAATCCCGACAGAACAAATCATTTTACGAGAATAATTTCGCTGGTGAGAATTCAACCGCATCGGCAGCAGGCAGCGACGTAGTACAAATACCAGCAAAAAAGCAGCTACAGCAGCAGCAGCAGCAGCAGCAACAGCAGCAGCAGCAGTATAGCAGCAAGTAGCCACAGTTAGCAGCAGTGTTGTAGTATACCACAAGACGCGCATCCGTAAAGCTTGCGCATGGAAGTGTACAATTATTCGAGAACACTCTGTATTCACAGCAGACACAAACATCACGGTATATATCAACGGCATTACCCTCGCATACGTATTATACCGAGTACCTACAACTGATTGTTCGTTCATGTACGCAGCAGCAGTCAGTGTGGACCACGCGATGCGTGCCGCTCACGTTGTTGTATAGATGAGCTGCTTGCGGCACTCTGCGATGGATCTGACACTATCTATCGTCGTTGAGGGAGCGGGGCATGGTTCGTGCATGCATGCACGCATGCGGCTACGGGTATATATCATGTTGTCCGTTTGCTGCTGCTCTGCTTGCAGCACAGCAGCAGCAGCAGCAGCAGCAGTGCATAGACACACAGAGATAGATACGTACATAAACGGTAAGCCTTGCTCATATCGTGATTTTTGTTTTTTTTAACGACGCTGTCTGTCGCGTCTGCTACAGAGGACAGGGTTAGGTGTGACCTCTTCCGAGGCTTGTGAGACCCGAACGATTGTCGGTAGCAGTGCCGATGTGCTTGAAACAAGTGTGTGTGGCTCTTCCCGCTTCCTATTTACAGAATCAACAAGAGCTCCCAACAACGAGATCAGTTCTTTGATGCAACATATTAAAGATACCTGGTTGCGGACGAAGTCATAAAAAAAACGATTATTTTGCAACCGTGTGTGAATCTATTGTAGGCAGCCATACCGAACGCAAGATATTATGTGAGACACTATAAACAGTCCATTTACCTGACTCTCTCCTCTTTGAAGCTCGGGTCTACTGCTTTGAGGCGCTTCTCTTCCCTAAATCTCTTGTTTTTCTTGGAAAGTTTTGTTCTTCGTTTCACGAATATCATGTTTTTCATACATCTAAAACTCCAACAACCCCGGGGAGCCAAGCGGACATCCCCCCGGTCGATACCGCCCTGCAAGGTGTGGAAACCCCACCACCACTGGATGGTTGCTGATGTGGCTGGGGCGCTGGAACCCAGAGAGACAGCACGCAGCGAGGGTTACCCCTCAGGGCAACGGTGAGGTCCCGCCGTACCCGGGTATGATAAAGTCTAACCCCCGGGTCAGAACTCCATCCATACATCTGCAACTCCAACGACCCGGGGACGCAAGTGGACATCCACCGGGTCGATACCGCCCCACAAGGTGTGGAAACCCCAACCCCACGAGCTAATTTACGGTTTCTTGGCCCTCATATAGCCAGTTCGGGGCGAGAGTTGCCCCTCGGGGCAACGTCGAAGTCCCGCCACACCCGGGGATGATAACGCCCCATCCCCGGGTCAGAACTCCTTGCATACATCTACAACTGCAACAACCCGGGGACGAAAAGGGACACCCTCCAGGTCGATACGGCCCCGAAAGGTGTGGAAACCCAATACTACGGGATGACTTACGGTTGGCTGACTCGTATAGAGCCAACGCGCGGCTCGAGTTTTCCCTCTGGGCAACGTCGAGGTCCCACCGCACCCGGGGATGATAACATACCATCGCCGGATCAGGAATCATTGCGGACATCTACGACTCCAACAACCGTAGGAGAAAAACAGACACCCCCCGCGTTAGTACCGCCCTGCAAGGTGTTGAAATCCCGACCCCACGGGGTGAGATACGTTTTGGTTGGGCCTCATGGTCGATGTTCCGCTGTACCCAGGGATGGTAAGGCCCCATCTCATTATCATATATCCTTCAATCCGTGTACACCTCCAACAAAAACGGACATCCCCCGGGTCGATACCGCCCCGCATAGGGGTTCTAATGTTTGTGTTCAGCGTGGTGCATCACAGCACACTGTTAATGCAAGTACTATGTACCACACCAGGAACGTATTTACTACTGTGGGCAACGCAACGCTGGCGCCACGGGCGGATCCGTTGCCGTACCGCTAGTTTTATAACAAGCAGCAGCAGCTGTACGTATATACAAACACTCGTACAGCAGTAGCAGCAGCAGCAGCAGGCAGCAGAGGAGAGTACCTGAGCAGGACCTCCCCCCTTGCCCCCCATGTTCTTGTTTTCCTCTGCTACTCTGTCTAGGGTTGTACAGATCACAATATCAATATTTGCTTGAAAGTGTTCATGTTGCTGACAAAGTAAATATGTAGTACGGAGTAGTGTAGTTGTACTCGTGCTGCTGTCATCAGCAAAAAAAGTGATATAAATCTATATATCTTAGTTCGCTGATCACATATGCACATCCTTACGTCTGCGGATATCTCCCGCCTCCGACCGCCTCTCCGCGTGGTTTCTTCACTGTGGCGTGCCCCCGCCTCGCCTGCAACCGCCGGCTTAGCCGATCCGCCCGCTCGGCGCGGTAGCGTCCGCACGAGGCCTTGACGTCGAGATCTACGACGAGATCTCCGAAAAATCGTGCCCTGTGAGACGTTTGGTGCGTAGTCTGCATACAGGGCTCATGTCTTCGCGTGTTTTCTTCGGTACGTGTTCTCTGACCTCCGACCCGTGGGGAGAGTCGATTACGTGGCCGGCGTCGCCATTGTGAAGGCCACTGAGCGGGGTTTGTGCTAGGATCTGGGGAAGAGTTTGTAATCCCCGAGAACACGTGCCACCCAGGCCTCGTGGAGAACTGCGAACTCTCAATATTTTTGAACCCCGGGTAGTCTACAGCAGCACGTATATGCTGTATGTACATAATGTACAGCAGCAGCTGAAGCTGCTATGATGAGCCTGCAGCATCACGAAGCTACACATGGTATATGCACAGCAGCATCACGGAGCTACAAATGGTATATGCACGATTTCGCGTCTCGCCGTCACGTGCACGTAGAGGGAGCACGGTCAAGCAAAGAGAGGTCGAGAGCTTGAAATTTACAATTTTGCATGACTTTGGCAGCACTCTGGACGGAAAAATAAGAACTGTTTTAATATACATATCAAGTCTAAACGGTCCCTACATTTGCGCCCAGAGTGGTGCCAACTCCAATCATAGATACGAAATGAGTCCCCGTGTCGGTGACTCGTCGAACGAGCTCAAATGGCGTGCCCGTCAAGCGCGCCCGGAGACGACGGGGCTCTCTGAGACAGAGAGGACGGAGAGTCTCGGTACGCTTGAATCGGAGACGTGTCGGCGAAGGAAGGACGATCGGGGATACGAGGCTATCGAGAGCATCGCCTCAAAAAAAAAATCGCCTCATCGTGCTCAATATACGTTGAGGGTTTCAAAATAAAAAAATGGCATTTACAAACGGGGATGGGGAAACACGTTTTTTTTAAACGTTTTTTTACGTTTTTGTTTTTTGTTCTTTGGTCTTGCTTTGGCGGAGGGGGCGCGTAGATGTATACGTGCATCGGGTATATATCGAAGACGCGTGTGTGGAGTGTACCAGTACTCTGAAATACTGCTGTACTACAACAGTACCTATCACGAGCTCTGTGAGCAGTACGTAGGTTGGATATGTATCATGACCAGTATCAAAGATACACGCACGTCGTATCAGTTGTTGTTTTGTTCCTGTTGTCGCCGTTGTTCGCATGTTTCGAAGATGTGTAGACCCACAGGCCCACACAGCAGTAGTAGTAGGCAGAACTGTACAGCATACAATGTTCACGTGTCAGGTGTGTGACCAAGATACATACATACGCGCACACACGTATGAGTACAGCAGCAACAGGATCACATTTATTAGGAGTGATACGGTTGACACTCTCTGTGGGCAGTGTGCAGAGCACTCTCACAACTCTTGGCAGTACGTCTGATTTTCATCCTTCGACACAATGCTGCTCTGCTAACGTGTGTAACTCTTGGCATTACGTCTGACCCCTATCCTTAGCCACAATGCTGCTAACATTCCCGGTATCACGCAAGGCTGCGACCGGCGGCCGTCCAGGCCGCCGGCGAAGCCCCTTGTATATATAAGTGAAAAAGTGAAAATCTCACGAATCGTGATATTTTGCCATGCCAAAACGGCATGAATCGTGACATATATTTGCTCGTTAGGAGCGACTAAAATGTAGACTATACATCCTGATACCCGCGGGCAAACCCTAGCGGGTCCAAATGACAACTTCGAAGCCGTCGTCAGCATGTACTGGCCTTGCCCAACACGAAGCGGGTGGACCGTGGCTTGATTATACGTCGAGAGTCCAGTTCAAAGGTCTGTCGTCGTCCGAGGTGATTTGTAGCAGAGTGTTGACACTGCTGTGACGTTAAACGGGAAGGAAAATTGGCTCGCGCAAAAAAATAATTGTTGAACGTATATCTACTGCTGTAAAACAATTTGAAAATACAAGATGTTTTCCGTCTGTTTTTATTTGCTACATCCCTGTAGACGAAGGAGCAGGAATGGCAGCAGCAGCAGCAATAGCAACATACGAAACAGCAGTACGAAACAGCAGCAGCATCAGCAGCAGCACAGGAGTACACACATACATACGCACAACTACAGCTGCTATTACTTTAGTACTGCTGCTGCCGCTGCCGCTGCTGCTGCTGCTGCTCTGCTGTGGTTTACTACTCGTGTTCCGTTTTTCTTCTTGTGTTTTGTTGATTTCCCGGAAATGGACCCAAGAGGGCCCCTGACGGCAACACGACCTTGGTGATAGGTCTAGAAAGTCCTATGTGGCGTGTGTCTCCTATGTGGCGTGTGCCTTACGTGTCGTGTGCTCTGCGCGGGTGGTTGTCAGATGGTGGTGTGCTCTGCGCGGGTAGGTGTGGCTATGATATATTATACGTCAGTTGGGCTGCTTCGGTGGGCTGTTTGCGAAAAGCTGTGGTACGTCAGTTGGGCTGCTTTGGTTGGGCTGCTTCGTTCTTCTTGTCATGAAGAAGAGAGCTGTATTACGGTCCACTATCGCTAACGACCGACCTCTAATCGTGGAATAATATATATGCTTAGGCCGTTTCCTATGCGGTTCGATTTCGAGCTTCAGATTTGTATTTTTCGATCTCAAAAACGAAAGCACTGTCCTATGCAGTCCGATTATGCAAAATCTGACCGGAATTGTTTCGATTTGAGAATCCGATGACCCAAGTCGTCGGATTTTGGCCCAAAATCCGACGACTTGGGTCATCAGATTTTCAAATCGAAAAATGGCATGGTCTCTAAATTCAAGATGTTATCCACGCAGCAAGCAGGCAGCAGCAGCAGCACGATCGATGAGTTGGATGGTGACACAGCGACGTTGCTTCGCGCCCGACGCGCAGCCGACGATCGGTGGGCCTCTCCGTCGCCAAACTGCAGTCGGCTGGCGCGGGCTCGGGCCTAGAGACGAAGGGAAGCGCACTCGGCGCGCGCCTCGCCGTACTCGTAGATTTTACAGCAGCAGCAGCAGTACATTGTAACAGCAGTACACAGAGTCAACGCTCGGATGCTTCGTTGTGTCAAAATACAAAATACCAAGACAGGTCGGCTCGAGCGCACTCGGCGCGTCGCCGCCAGACCAGAGGCAGCCAGCGTGGCTTCGAACGCTTGGGTTCTACGCCCAGTACAGCGCACTCGGCGCGTCTCTTCGCGGCGCCAAACCACAAGAACAACAGCAGTTGGTTGCCGTTTACTCAAATATCTGCACGTATATATGATACGAACAAATCCGTGTTTTCTCGCATAAGAAGACTGTTTCGATTTTCAAACTAGGTCGCTGAAAAATCGATCAGACCATAATCTGAAGTTCAAAAATCGAACTGCATAGGAAACGGCCTTATAGTATTTAGCATGCGTCATATTGGTACCGAGACGACAGACAGCCATGCCGCCACGATGTTCCCTAAAATCGAAGCGGCTTTTATGTTGTCGTAATCATTTGTTTTCTCAGGTGATCTTCGCCGCTAAGGACAATGCGGCTCCCAAATCCGACGGCGGCCGGGATCTTTGTGGGCGTGGTGACATCCGGCTTTGTGGGCACTGCTCAAGCTGAGGACAATGGTAAGTAACATATTGCCATATGTATCTTACTATTTGCAGTAGTTGCTCGAGTTCAAGCACATATATTTCGACCGTATTGCATTACTACCGTTCGTTATCTGTTTTTTCTATTGTCTGCAGGCGCCGTGTTGTATTGGACCGTAACTGTTGGGGATGCCATTTTGTTTCGGCGAGAAAAAGTCAGTGCATTGACAGCATGCAAATACTCGTACAACATATACTCAGACAGAGCTGAACGCCGGAATCGATAACCAAGAACTAAAGAGGCCCGCAGAACGGCGAAAGCACCTTGTCATGTCCACATAGTGTGTATTTCGCCCTCTTTGTCCGTCTGATTTGTTCCGTTCTATACATATATTCTTGCGTTTTGTTTCCCTTTGCTCCATAGCAGTCCTTCTGTTTTTTTGTTTCCAGCATTTGGTTTGATAACAATTCGGTGGGGGGCCGTCGTGACGAGGACCAAGCAACAATATTTCAAGCGCTTGTCCATTTCGACGTTTGATGCTACAAGTGACCGAACCAAGGCACGAAACGTCGTGCCATGAAACCGGTCACTACAGCAGTGGCAAGAAGCCACCATCGCGAGACTTAGGACCAGGAAGCAGCCGCCGAACGACCTCCAAAAGCCATTTGCACAGCATACACTAGATAGGCAGCGGTACACGAAACCAATGTTTTCGTCTCGCTGCGCCTAAAACGCCCCGCGATAAACCAACATAAGACGGATGATCTGTGATCTTAAACATCTTCAGCGTTGTGGATCCCCCCCCCCGTAGGCCTACGATACAGTATGGAGAAATGGGCTGTGGGAAAAGTTGTGGGAAATAGGGATAAGAGGAAAGATGTGGAGAATGAGAAGAAGATGCGGAATGGCGAGAAGTGCTGTGAGTTGGACGGGAAATATCGAAGTACGTTGATATCCTACAGGGAGTTGCACAGGGATGTACGCTATCACCTAACCTATTCAAGGTATACATTAATGACATGATAGTAGCAGTAGAAGCAGCATCGCAGGGAGTCACGGTGGGGGAAGATACGGTGTCGGGATTGATGTTTGCTGATGATTTCGTTTGCATATCAGAAACACCCGAAGGACTGCAGAAACAAATAGAGAAGGCAATCGAGTACACCAGGAAGTGGAGAGTGACGGCGAACGTAAAAAAGTGCGCAGTAGTTGTATGTAACGAAGATAAGGAGAGTCCGGTAACTTGTAAGTGGAAGTGGGGAGAAGATGAATTACCGATCGTAGACCAGTATACGTACCTTGGCGTAGAAATCTCAAAAGATTGCTCTTGGGATGCACACATAAATAAAATAATAGGCAAGGGTAAGGCACACGTAGGCAAGATGGAAGCAGTCCTAACAGACTCGCACCTTGACACTAGAATTAAGAGATGTATACTGATGAATGTGATTGTACCAAAGCTAGAATATGCAGGAGAAGTATGGGAAGGGAACGCGAAGCTCGTAAAACAGCTGGAAACAGTACAGATGACAGCAGCTAAAAAAGTACTAGGATGCTCAAGTACGACGAGTAATACAGTATTGAGAGCAGAACTGGGAATGTACCCACTTAAGACAAATAGAGACGTGCGTAAGTTGAAATGGCAATATAAAGTGAAGAACATGCCAAATAAGAGGTTGCCAGCCATAGCCGATAAAGCTGTATGGGAGAAAGTAACCAAAGGGCGAGCTGGAATAAGGTGGGATAGCGTAGTCGAGAAAGTATGGAAGGAAATAGGAAACCAAAAAGAGACGCTGGCCATAGAGAAATTTAGCGGATACAAGACAGAAGTGAAAGAAAGGATAGAAAGAAGGGAAAGGCTAGCACTGAGAAAGAAGGTGGAAGGGGAAGAACACTTAGAGATGTACGGGGGGTTGAGAGAAGGAATAGGAATGAAAAGGTATCTGCACGGCCCATTGGACTTCGCGAAAAAGCTGAAACTGCGATTTCGTGTAGGGGACCTGGACCTGCCAGAAAGAAGAAGGAGGTATACCAGTAGCCGGGAGGAGGAGGAAGTAGAGGCACAGATGTGCCCATGTGGCAAAGCCATAGAGAGTAGAGTTCACATAGTGGGAGAATGTGAAAGGTACAAGGAGGAAAGGGATGTGCTAGAGGAGGAGATGAGGAAAATAGACGAGTGTGACATGGAGCAGTTTGGTACACTAAATAGTAGCGAGAAAACGATCGCTATCTTAGGAGATAGATGGTGGCCACAGGCGGCGAAGCAGGAAGGGGATAAGATTAGCAAAAGGTTTCTCTGTAATATATGGAAACAACGTAATGAGCGCCCAAATGTTGGAGGTGTCTCTTTAGGAGTAGGAACGGTGCTCCGTCTCGAAAGGGATGCGTGGTCAATGGTCAAATGACTAAGGCAAGCAACAATATAGTACGCCCCCCCCCCCCCCCCCCCCGTAGGGTGCTAGGGCTGCGTTGGCACAGCCAACACGTCCCAAAAGCGTTTTGTTTCTTCCCGGTGCTGGCAGAACCAAACCAGTCACCAGCGGCCGTGCTCCGGACAATGGGCGTGCTGCTGGTAGTTTGGTTGGTTGTCAACCGTTGTTCGTTGACCGACTGGCTATCGTTCGAGGTTTAGCCACAATGCGCAGTTTCCAGCTGGCACCAGAATGATTTGGGTACGCTGTAACATATTTAAAACACGATGTTTGTTTGTCATTTACAATTTCAATACTTTCCCAGACAAAACGGGCCACTAAATACAAACTAGTTAGAGATGACACCTATTTATAGCAGTAGTCGGTATCATAGAGTCGCTGCTGGATTATACAGGGGTATCTGCCACAACGTAGCTCGTACTACATCAGTAGACATACCAATTCAGGAGTAAGTGATCTGTTCTGTATCACGGTTTTCGTGTGACAACAGTACCAGTATGCAGGAACAGCAGATCTTATGCTCTTCTATGCACTCGTACACTTACCAAGGACTCTCTAGTATCATATAGCAAAATTGCAGTACTTGTTTCGTACACAAAGAGCGGCAGCATAGCACATCGTAGCTAGTCGTAAGACAGTACAGTAAGTACAGTACACACAGGTACACGCCAGAGGTTGTGTGATAGCCAAAGCTCTGTCGTTAGTATCATTGAAGTATATTGTACGTACGCGGCGGATATATATATATTACCCTGAACGACCGGTATAAAATTTGGGGAAATAGCGCAGGGTGATGACTTGAATTGTTTTTGGGGATCGTACGAGTATCCTGTTTTGTTTTGGGATCGAGCCACGAGTTCACGTGCATCACGCGCACACGTTCTTACGCTTCTCGAGCTCTCTTCTGCAGCATGCTCTTCGCGAGCTCCTGTCTGCTGGGCATACTCATCTAAGGCCTGGGGTCATCTTCATCAACTCCTTCTCCTATTTTATATATGAAGCGTTCCGTACAAGCTCACCTCACGGCTAGCCTCGCGCTTACCTCAATTTAAGGCTGTATCTTATCGGTCATCGGCAAGCGGGTCCAAGCGTACACATCACGCTACAATCACCCTTAAAAGGTTACGATGCCTCGTATCGCGTAAGCGCGGCAAGCTCGTACGGACACGGTGGTTCAAGACGGCTAACCCAAGCTACAAGCTTCACAGCAAGAGGAGGCCTGATTCAAGACTCGAAGTCAAGACATTTGCTGCTGCTACATCTGCAGGAGAGCTTCTTGTATACAAGTACGAAGAGAGAAAACCAACTTCGAAGAAAAACATGAGTGAAACGCGGTACAGGGTGCCGCGAGCGTCTTAGAGGGTCCCACACAGACCTGCAGTTTTACTGCACTGCTGAGATAGCGATGCCCAGAGAGCATTTCACTGCGTTACAGGAGGCTGTACCCCATCAACCCTCCTGACAAAAACTCTTGACAACGTCGAGTACTCGTCGTACGACGGAATTTTGGTGTTGATTCGTTTCGACTACGATGCGGACGCGGGGTAACAACTACATGCATTATATCTCGTCTGACAACGCGGTCCCCGCTACGATATGTCGGAAACGATGTATATCGTGTGCACGTAACGGTTGGTTCTATGCTACTACCACCACTGCTGCTGTACCGCTACTGCTGCTGCTGCTCTACTGCTGGTAGAGTACAGCGTAAAAAAAGACACGGTTTCAAACCGATCAACGACGGAAGACACAGGATAAGGTCTTAACCTCGTGCTGTAAGCTTTGGTATTACCAGAGCATCGGCAAAAAAACAAGGTATAGTCAAACCTACTGCTATAAGCCTTGGCATTTTACTAGCAACGACAAAAAAGACAAGGTAGTCTCACCGACAGCTGTAAGCCTTGGTATTGCCCGAGCAACGGCAAAAGAGACAACGTATAGTCTAACCAACTGCTGTAGGCCTTGACGTTGCCTGACCAACTTGAAAAGGGACAAGGTAGACTACCCGACTGCTGCAAGCCTTGGTATTGCCCGATGAACGACAAAAAATACAAAGTATAGCCCAACTACTGCTGTAAGCCTTGCATTGCCTGAGCAACGACAAAAAAGACAATATGCAGCCTGACCTACTGCTGCAAGCCTTGGTATTGCCAGAGCAACGACAGAAAATACAAATAATAGTCTGACCTACTGTTGTACGCCTTGGCATTGCCCGAGCAACGACAGAAGAGACAACGTATAGACCAACCTTCTGCTGTACGCCTTGACATCTCCCCGGCAACGACAAAAGATACAAGGTATAGTATAACCTACTGCTGTAAGCCTTGGCAATGTCCAGGGAACGACCAACGGGACAAGGCAATCTAACCTACAACTGTAAGCCTTGGTTTTGCCCGAGTAACGACAAACAAATACAAGATGTAGTCTAATCTACTGCTGTAGGCCTTGATATCGCCTGAGCAACGACTAAAGAGGCACCGTAGTCTAACCGACTGCTGTAAGCTTTGTAATCCCCACACAACAGCCCTAAACAAGCAATCCCCGACGGCATTGCCGTCTATTAAAGTAACCTTGACTTTGCAAGAAACCTACCGTACATCATCGAGACACTGACCACAATCCAAAACTTTCTATCGCTCGAGTGTATAGCTTGCCGCTGTATAGAAACCTCACCGATAATCACAGCACTGCTGTAGATTATGGCCCCTGCTTCGTGTCATCTACTAGGACGGTGGACTTGTTAGCCTCGTGATTCACGAACAGAAGATGTATGGAAGCTAACTCCCGATAAGCATATAGCTGTCTGTTAAAGGAGTCCCTGACTTTACCATTTCCGAGGGGGACTATTACATTTCGTGTGATCATCGATACATAACACCCCAGCGAAATGACTAATAAACCTTGATATCGAGCAACTGCTGTACGACAGCAACACCTTCACGATCAAAAACCGGGAGCTCGGTTGTTGGCCGTGGTCTACGACGAACAGAAAATGTAGTAGTCTCGG
Source organism: Saccharina japonica (assembly GCA_008828725.1). Classification (NCBI taxonomy): domain Eukaryota; class Phaeophyceae; order Laminariales; family Laminariaceae; genus Saccharina; species Saccharina japonica. The sequence continues at coordinate 47,540 of MEHQ01000709.1, forward strand.
GATCCTCGAGCAACTGGACTACGGCAACGTCTTCGAGGAGATCTGCTGTACGTACCGCGCATTCTGTTCGGACTACTAACTGCGGGTATCAAACAATACCGCTTGGCCAAGTACTCCCTATCATTTACGGGGGATTCGCTTTTCAACAGCAGCGGCAACCTCGCCAACGCTATAATCAGCGCCTGGAACACTACCGCAAGAAACTAGAGTGTCGTCATCATCAGGAGTCATAACTTCTATGTTTTCACCCGCGGGAACGCACCTATCGCCTCCCCCGGGGTGGCATCCTCCACGGCGACTGGCGTCACACTGGATGCACGGCATCACGAGACCTATAGTACGAGACCCGACCCAAGCGTCGAGGAAACCTTCGACAGCACGCGCGCCAAGAGAGCATCGGGGGCAGAATTTCCGACAACGTGTGTTAATTTCGCCTACACAAAAATACAGACCAATTTCGGATTTCGGGAGAGGAAAACTGGGTAGTCAAATTCCCAAACAATGCACTAAGGTATCATCCACCTCACGGAACAACACCACTCGGAATCATTAGACCATGAACGTCTGGGATCATCGACGCAAAATAATGTGGGATCACTAGATCATCAACGTTTGAGATCATCGGATCAACAACTCTGGGATCTCCGGATCATCAGCTGGATCATTATCATTTGGGCTTACCGGCATACCTGCTAGATCATCATCAGCTGGCATCACCGGAGCATCAGCTGACACATCACCGTCTGCTTCACCAGGGGTCGTGTCAGGTTCCCGAGACCTGTGTCGCCACAAGCGTCGACGCGAACACCGACAACAACGAGATCGACCATCAGCTGAAGGAGGCCCGCACACTCACAACAGCGGAAGGACAACCACGGGCAAACGCCGGGACAGGATCTCCAAATCAACACCCGACAAACCAAGAGCCACTGGCGACTTCGAACTTCGTATACACCCGCAAGCGAACTTCAGGCTTCGCTTTCTTCCTGAATGAAGCGCTCATCAACATCGGGACCAAGAAGAAGACACTGACTGCTTGATCAACAGTGCAGGCGGAACAGATAAGGGCAACCAATTTTGAGAGAAAGGAAGTTTCCTACGTGTTCAACATCGACATATGTTGAGCCTCTCAGGAAAACGGACCATAAACATCGGACAACCACCGGCGTCTACACCATTAAGGTCGACCCACTCGAAGCGTGAAATGCATTATCTTTCTTATCGAAGCTGTAGAGTGTTGCCTATCATTATCGTACGAGGCGGCCAAATATAAAAGTCCTTGGTCAACGAGCAGATCACTGGAAGATTTTGTTCGTACGTTGTTTCGTAGCGTATCCCGTCAGTGTTCCATGCAGTGCAGTAAGGACCGGTGTTGTGCAAGACTGCGATATGTCGTAGTCAGTTTGTACCAAGTAAGGGTACATTGTAACCAAGTCGAATTGGCATTGTCGATTGGGTACTTGAATAGCAGCTTTAACTACGACATCTCCAGTACTCCGGGATATATGGCACGAGAACCCGCCACCTGGACGAGTACAAACGAGAGATTAGCATACACGACGGGTGATGTCTCTCTGAAAACCATATGTCTTGTTGCAGATTTGAAAATCTGACAGTGTCCACGAGTTGCACTGTTTGTTTCATGGGCGGCCGGAAACTTGCTGGGCTGTTCACTCCTATTCTTGTTGCGGAACGAAGGACAGATTCACTGTTTTAGACTAATAGTAACATCTTCTATTCCATTGTCGTTTTACCTGACTGGAACATAGTTCACGGCTGGTGATTCAAGCATTATCACGCACTGATACCTTAAATTGCATAACACATGCAGAAACGCGTACAGTAGCAGAGCCAGATGTTTCGTATCTGCTTGTTTTGTTTAACCCCCCGGGTATCGTGCAGAATGGAGCAGTTCTCAGTAACGCATGTTAAGTTTTTCCCCGCAACGACTAGTATCGTTGCTGTGTGCATGTTTCGAAATATGGCATGTAACGCAGGCGTAGCGAGTACGTTGTTGGACAGTTGGATTTCGAAATTCGAATAAATTCGATGTGTTAACGCATCAAGGGGTGGGGTTAGAGATTACACTTATTTATAGCAGTAGTCGGTATCATATAGTCGCTGCTGGATAACACAAGGGTATATCCTACAACGTAGCTCGTACTACATCAGCAGGCATTACCCATTTAGGAGTAAGTGCTATGTTCTGTATCACGGTTTTCATGTGACAACATTACCTGTATGCAATAGCAGGGCTTATGTTCTTGTATGCAATCGTAAATATACCAAGTTTTCTCTGGTAGTATATAGCAAAATTTCAGTACTCCTATCGTACACAAAGACCAGCAGCATAGTACAGCGTAGCTACTCGTAAGACAGACAGTACAGTAAGTCAAGTACACACAGGTACACACCAGAGGTTGTGTAGTAGGCATAGCTCTGTCGTGAGTATCATAGAAGTATGCCGTACGTACGCGGCGGGTGTATAAACGGGACTGTCATGATTACCCTGAAATACCGATAACCATTTGAGGAAATAGCGCAGGATGGTGGCTTGAATTATTATCGGGGGTCGTACGAGTATCGTGTTTTGTTTCGGGATCGAGCTACGAGTTCACGTGCATCACGCGCACACGCTCTTATTCTTCTCCAGCTCTCGTCTCCAACATGCTCTTCACGAGCTCTTGTCTGCTGGACATAAGCATCTAAGGCCTGGGGTCATCTTCCTCATTTTCTTCTCGTCGTTTCTATCTGAAGCGTTACACACCAGCTCACCTAACAGTGCGCCTCGCGCTTACCTCAAGTTCAGGCTGTGTCTTGTCGGTCATCGGCAAGCGGGTCCAAGCGTACACATCAGCTGCGCGCTGGTACACACGCTACAATCACATACTTCAAAAACGACATCGCCCATAATTGTCGATCCTCCGTCCCAGCAGGTAACAATCAATGTTGTCGATGCTGCTCGGAAAAAGTGCTGTATTAATAGAACACTAACAACAGTACGGATAAGTCCTCCACCTGCCACCTAATTCGAGAACAAATCGAAATCTGTGTGTATCTCGTTAATTTTCAACTGACAGCGCTCACCTTGACGTGCAAGCCACCCGAGGTCATGTTTGCAAACGTCGGGCAAGTGAAGATGGCCAAGATACCTGGGCCTGTCGCTGTACCGAATGGGGGAATGCCTCCATACAGTGTAGTACCCGACCCCGCCAACGATTTAGTCGTGACTGGTGCACCCACATCTAGGAATCCAAGGGCATATGTAGTGACGGATGCTGCCGGCAACACCGCAACATGCGGGACAGTCGTCGCCATAATTCCAGGTGAGAGCATGCTGAACATATCTGGAGGGCGGGCTTGGTTTGTTTCAGGAAGTATGGAGTTTGATACTCCGTTGTTCTCATGATGACTACAGTATTGCTATCATTGGTGGTGACGTTCGTCCCTAGCACGTTTGATAGTTTTTGACGATACCCGTTCACCAGTTCAGGAACTGTAGTCAAATAGTATGATACAACGTATGTTCCGTCCGACGGGGATGCCCTAAGTATGCGAGTCACATACTAACGTTCTTCTGGTGTGTGAACTTCCCTGCTATTGGCGTTGTATTTGGGTGCCACAATCAGTAATACGTATTTGAGCGGTCACAGCGTTTGGGGCGTGAATGCTATTTTCCTTCCGCGAATAAAACGTAACATCGAGATTGGCATCGCTGAAATAAAGATACCGAACTTTGGTCATGACTGTAGCGTCTACGCGAACCCAAACTAAAAGACGGCGGCAAACCTCACCCCGCTAGGTCGTTGACTTTGAAAGCAAACAGTCGATGGCGTGCTTCTTCGGTTTGTGTTTTCGTCCCCTCTATGAACGGAACACATGCATTCATTTCGGTTTGGCATTAACAGGAAGAAACGCCCAAACCCACTTCTTCTCCTATAGGTAGGGCGTCATATCTAGTATTTACGGCTATAGGGCAGAGTTGCTGTGCTTTTCGCTGGAAGTTGGGTGAAACGATCCGCACGACGGTTGCTCAAGCTGCTTTCGGACCCTGCCGTGAATATATATACGTACATATTGTGAATGTCCGTTTCCTTTCCTTACCGATAGCAAGGCCGAGGTCCTCTAAACTGCGATACATGCAACGGCGAATCATAGAACAACGCCTAAGTATTTATTCTAGTAGGCACGACTTCATGGTCATCCGCTACCTTTTTGGTTATATGCCCTAACTATTCAAAGAATATGATTACGCATATTTCAGTCTGCTCCAACTCTCAAGCAACCATAGATGAACGAACGCGGTGGTACAGCCAACGGCGCAAAACTTATAACATGGTCGAAACACAGTACATCGGGTGTTACCTGTCTTGAAAGTCTTCCAAATCCCCGCCGTGGCACAAGCTCGCGTATTTTAGCATCCCCTCTCCACCGGGCGACGTATTTTGACCCAAAGAAGGGACAAACTGCCGACACTTTGGGCCTCTCTTGCAGGTATGGCGATTCGCCTTCTATGTTGATAAGACTATCGGCGTGACAGCATATGTATACATGTCTTTGTTCCATAAATATTGTTTCATATATCTGCTCTGGCCTATATTGACATATTTACGCATTCCCCTCTCACCACGTGATGTTTTGACCCTGACCGGCAGACGCGCAGAAGCCTACACCTTCTCCTGCTGAAAACGGTAAGACGCTCAGGCTTCTAACTAACACTGCAGAGCGAGTATATAGAGCAGTATTGAAGTGCGAATATATAGACGTAATTCAGTTTTTGGTTTGTTGAACATTGATTCAGAGGCTAGAAACGATTGTAGTGACATCTCCCTCCCCCATACTCGCGATGGGTGTTGGGTAGGGAGAACATATTAGAGGCGTGATGGTTTGAAAGCGAGCAATATAAAGCACACAGCAGCGAGATACGTTAACTCGATTCGATATGCATTCGTTGTAAAATTCACATACCACCCCCAATAACCCCGCACCGGCGAATATTGCCCGAGAAACGACAAAAAGGACAGGGTAGTCTAACTTACAGCTGCAAGCCTTAGCATTGCTCGAGCAACGGAAAAAGCGACAATGTATAGTTTAACCAACAACTGTAAGCCTTGGTATTTCCCCAGCAACGACGAAAGACACAAGGTATTTTGTAGTTTTACCCTACTGCTGTAAGCTTTGGTATTACCAGAGCATCGACAAAAAAGACAAGGTAAAGTATAACCTACTGCTGTGAGCCCTGGCATTGCCCGACCAACGACAAAATGGACAAGAAAGTCTAACCTACAGCTGTAAGCCTTGGCATTGCCCGACCAACGTAAAAACAAATAATGTTCGTAGTCTCATCTACAGCTGTAAGCCTTGGTATTGCCCGACGACAAGGGTATAGCCTAATCTACTGCTGTAAGCCTTGTTATTGCTCAAGCAACGACAACAAAGACAAGGTAGAGCCTGACCTACTGCTGCAATTGCAGCAAGCCTAGGCATTGCCCGAACAACGACAAAAAATACAAGGAATAGTCTGACCTACTGCTGTACGCCTTGTCATTGTCCGAGCAACGACAGAAGAGACGAGGTATGAACTAACCTTCTGCTGTACGCTTTAGCATTTCCCGAGCAACAACAAAAAAGACAAGGTGTAGGCTAACCTACTGCTGTAAGCTATGATATCGCCCGAGCAACGACTAAAGAGGCAAGGTAGTCTAACCGACTGATGTAAGCCTTTGGATCCACAAGCAACAACCCTGTAGAAGCAATCGCCGATGGCACTGCCGTCTGTTAACGGAACCCTGACTTCGCAAGGAACCTACCGTACATCGTGGAGACACTGACAACAATCCATTCCTCGATATCTCCCGAGTGTATATGACGCTGCATAGCAACCGCACATAGAATCACAGCACTGTTGTAGGTTATGGCCCATGCTTGGTGCCGTTAACTTTGACGGTGGACTTGTTATCCTCGTGACTCACAAGCAGAAGCTATATGGAAACAAACTCCTGCTACTCGTAAGCATATAGCTGTCTGTTATGGAGTCCCTGACTTTACCATTTCCGAGGGGGACTATTGTATTTGGTGTGATCATCGAAAAATAGCACCCCAGCGAAATATCTAGAAAATATCGTTATCGAATAACTGCTGTACGACAGCAACACCTTCACGATAATAAATTGGGAGCTCTGTTATTGGTCGTGGTTTACGACGAAGAGTAGATCTAAAAGTCTCGGGACCTTCGAGCAACTGTACGACCATAAATTCATCGCGGAGATCTGCTGTAGGTACCACGCATTCAGTTCGGACTCCTGACTGCGCGTATCAAACAATACCGCTTGGCCAAGTACTACCTATCATTTACGTGGGATTCCCTGTTCAACAACAGCGGCAACCTCGCCAACGCTATCATAGGGCCTGGAACACTACCGCAAGAAACAGGAGTGTCGTCATCTTCAGGAGTCATAACTTCTATGTTCTAACCCGCGGGGACGCACTTATTGCCTCCCCCGGGGGTCGCATTCTCCACGGCGACTGGAGTAACACTGGATGCACCACAGCAGGAGACCGACAGTACGAGACCTATTCCAAGCGTCGAGGAGACCTCCGACAGCACGCGCGCCAAGAGAGAATCGGGGGCAAAACCTCCGGCAAAGTGTGTTGATTTCGCCTACACAAAAAATACAGACCCATTTCGGACCTCGGAGAAGGAAAACTGGGTAGTCAAACTTCTGAACAAAGCACTAAGATACCATCCACTCCACGGAACCACATCACCCAGGATCATTAGATCATCATCAACATGGATCATCGGAGCATTAGCGTATGGGATCACTAGATCTTTAACATCTGAGATCATCGGATCAACAACTCTGGGATCACCGGATCATCAGTTGGATCATCATCTGGTGTTACCGGATCATCAGCTGGATCAGCATCATCTGGCATCACCGGACGATCAGCTGACACATCACCACCTGCTTCACCAGAGATCGTGTCAGGTCATCGAGAGCTGTGTCTCCACAATAGTCGACGCCAAAAACCGACAACAACGAGATCAACCGTCAGTTGAAGGAGGTCCACACGCTCACAATAGCGGAAGGACAACCACGGGCAAACGCCGAGACAGGATCTGCGAAATCAACACAGGATGAACCAAGAGCCACTGGCGACTTCGAACTTCGTATACACCCGCAAGCGAACTTCAGGCTTCGCTTTCTTCCTGAATAAAGCGCTCATCAACATCGGGACCACGAAGAAGACACTGACTGCTTGATCAACAGTGCAGGCGGGACAGATAAGGGCAATCAGCTTTGAGAGAAAGGAGTTACCTACCTCTCCAACTTGAACATAAGTTGAGCCTCTCAGGAAAACGGACCATAAACATTGGACAACCACCGGCGTCTACACCATTAAGGTCGAGCCACTCGAAGCGTGAAATGCAATATCTTTCTTATCGAAGCTTCAGAGCGTTGCATATTATTATCGTACGAGGCGGCCAGATATAAAAGTCCTTGGTCAACGAACTGATTACTGGATTTTTTTGTTCTTACGTTGTTTAGTAGCGTATCCCGTCCATGTTCCATGCAGTGCAGTAAGGACCGGTGTTGTGCAAGACTGCGATATATCGTAGTCAGTATGTACCAAGTAAGGGTACATTGTAACCAAGTCGAATTGGCATTGTCGATTGGGTAGTTGAATACCAGCTTTAACTACGACATCTCCAGTACTCCGGGATATATGGCACGAGAACCCGCCACCTGGACGAGTACAAACGAGAGATTAGCATACACGACGGGTGATGTCTCTCTGAAAACCATATGTCTTGTTGCAAATTTGAAAATCTGACAGTGTCCACGAGTTGCATTGTTTGTTTCATGGGCGGCCGGAAAATTGCTGGGCTCTTCACTCCTATTCTTGTTGCGGAACGAAGGACAGATTCACTGTTTTAGACGAATAGTAACATCTTCTATTCCATTGCCGTTTTACCTGACTGGAATATAGTTCACGGCTGGTGATTCAAGCATTATCACGCACTGATACCTTTAATTGCATAACACATGCAGAAACGCGTACAGTAGCAGAGCCAGATGTTTCGTATCTGCTTGTTTTGTTTAACCCCCCGGGTATCGTGCAGAATGGAGCAATTCTCAGTAACGCATGTTAAGTTTCACCCTGCAACGACTAGTATCGTTGCTGTGTGCATTTTTCGAAATATGGCATGTAACGCAGACGTAACCAGTACGTTGTTGGACAGTTGAATTTCGAAATTCAAATCAATTCGATGTGTTAACGCATCCAGGGGTCGTGTTAGAGATCACACCTATTTATAGCAGTAGTCGGTATCATAGAGTCGCCGCTGGATAACACAAGGGTATATCCTACAACGTAGCTCGTACTACATCAGAAGGCATTACCCATTTAGGAGTAAGTGCTATGTTCTGTATCACGGTTTTCATGTGACAACATTACCTGTATGCAATAGCAGGGCTTATGTTCTTGTATGCAATCGTAAATATACCAAGTATTCTCTGGTAGTATATAGCAAAATTGCAGTAGTCATATCGTACACAAAGAGCAGCAGCATAGTACAGCGTAGCTACGCGTAAGACAGACAGTGCAGTAAGTCAAGTACACACAGGCACACACCAGAGGTTGTGTAGTAGGCATATCTCTGTCGTGAGTATCATAGAAGTATGCCGTACGTACGCGGCGAGTGTATCAACGGGACTGTCATGATTACCCTGAACGATCGATACACATTTGAGGAAATAGCGCAGGATGGTGGCTTGAATTATTATTGAGGGTCGTACGAGTATCGTGTTTTGTTTCGGGATCGAGATACGAGTTCACGTGCATCACGCGCACACGCTCTTATTCTTCTCCAGCTCTCGTCTCCAACATACTCTTCACGAGCTCTTGTCTACTGGACATAAGCATCCAGGCCTGGGGTCATCTTCCTCATTTTCTTTCGTCGTTTCCATCTGAAGGTTTACGCACCAGCTCACCTAACAGTGAGCCTCGCGCTTACCTCAAGTTTAGGCTGTGTCTTGTCGGTCATCGGCAAGCGGGTCCAAGCGTACACATCAGCTGCGCGCTGGTACACACGCCACAATCACATACTTCAAAACCGACATCGTCCATAATTGTCGATCCTCCATCCTAGCAGGTACATATCAATATTGTCGATTTTAGCTGTACACGAACGGTCGGAACGAGTCCTGTACTAATAGAACACTAACATCAGCAGCGGTACGTCCTCCACCTGCCACCTAATTCGAAACAAATCCAAATCCGTGTGTCTCGTTGATCTTTAACTCACAGCGCTCACCTTGACGTGCAAGCCACCCGTATTCGTGTTCGCCGCCCACGGGCAAGTGAAGATGGCCACCATACCCGGGCCTGTCGCCGTACCGAACGGGGGAACGAGTCCATACTCTGTAGTACCCGACCCCGATATCGACTTAGTCGTGACTGGTGCACCCACATCTAGTAAACCAGGGACGTATGTAGTGACGGATGCTGTCGGCAACACCGCAACATGCGGAACAATCGTCGCCATATTCCCAGGTGAGAGCATACTGAAAATTTCTCGAGGGCGGCCTTGGTTTGGTCCAGAACATATGGAGTTTGATGCTCCGTTGTCCTCATGATGACTACACCACGAACATCATTACAATCGTTGGTGGTGACGATCGTCCCCAGTACGTTTGATATGTTTTAAAGAGACCCGTTCACCAGTTTTGGAAGTGTTGACAATCAGTCTGACGCCACGTATGTCTCTAAACAGCGATACATGCAACGGCGATTCATAAAACAACGCCGAGGAATTATTCAATTAGGCACGACTTCATGGTCACCTCCTACCGTTTTTGTTATATGCCCAAACTAGTCAAATACATATGTTTACGCATTTTTCTGTCTGCTCCATTTCTCAAGCGAGCAAAGATGAACGAACACGGTGGTACCGCCAACGGCGCAGAACTAATAACATGATCAAAACACAGTACATCGGGTGCTACCTGTATTGAAAGGCTTCCAAATTCCCGCCTTGGCACAAACTCGCGTATTTTAGTATCCCCTCTCCACCGGCCGACGTGTTTTGACCCAAACAAGGGACGAAATACAGAAACCTGGGACCTATCTGCATGTAAGGCGATTCGACTTCCACTTCCGATGTATTTAAGCCTATCGGTGTGAGAGCATATATATATATGTATATATATGTCTTGCAGTGTCTTGTGTTCCATCAAATATTTTTCATATCTCTGCTCTGGCCTAAATTCACATATTCACGCATTCCCCTCTCACCACGTGATGTTTTGACCCTGACCGGCAGACGCGCCGAAGCCTACACCTTCTCCTGCTGCAAACGGTAAGACGCTCAGGCTTCTGACTAACACTGCAGAGCGAATAGATATAGCAGTATTGTAGTGCGAATATACTGGTTGAGAGGCTGGGAACGGATATTGCGACACTTTCCTCCCCCATAGTCGCGACGGGTGCGAGGTACGGAGAAACTAATTTAGGCATGATGGCTTCAAAACGAGCATTACGAAGCACAAAACAGCGAGATACGTTAACTCCAATCGGTACGTATTCCTTGTAAAATTTACGTACCACCCCTAATAACCCCGCACCGGCGACCAGGCACGGTGACCGGCAGCGTCCAAATGTGGAAGTTGTTGAAAGACGGTCATATTTAGTGTCCCTTGACACCTTTATATAACTTTGATATCCCCGCTCTGCCCCGAACATATACATGATCGAACTCCAACTTGCGCCACGTGACGGTTTGACCCTGACCGGCAGAAACGACATCTGCTCCAACTGAGCCTTCATTCGATCCTACGCCTGGAGGTAAGACGCTACAGCTTCTACGACGTATCAATGCAGTGCGAATATAACGAACAATACTGTCACCTAGCGAAGCAACGCAGCGTACGCTTTGCTGGACACGTATTGACACGCTACTGGGCGCATTCACTACGACGCCCCTCTCCCCTTCTACTTCAAGTGGGTGCGACGTGCGAAGCACATATTATGTTGACTGTAAATGACATGTGATAAATACGAAACAGCGAGATATATAAAGACGGCTAAACGTGGATAAGTTGTTGAACTTACTCCACAACCCTAAGTCGTACCGGTTTTCGAGCACGGTGACGAAAACGTCCAAATGTGGAAGTTGTCGAAAGACAATCAAATTTGGTGTGCCTCGACACTTCGATATCCCCGCTTTGCCCCAAACTTATATATACCAGGCTATGGTAGGTATTGTACGTACAGTAGTTAGGTATGCCCGGGTTAAATTCTGGGGTATGTACCTTTCCCAACCACGTAGGTACATGAGGTACGGACCCCAATACCTTACCTACTATGTGTTAGGTACGTTCGGCACGGACCTCGAAACCTTACCGAAGTTTTACGTACGTTAGGTACGCCGCTCGATACCTTACTCGGGTATCGGGTATACAGGTCAACGAAACACCTGGGTGTGGGTACGAGATAGAGATGACCTCAATAATACCTTACCTAGGGTTTATGTACGTTTGGTACGGAGCTCAATACCTTACTTAACTTTTAGATACGTTAGGTACGGACCTCCATACGTTACCCGGGGGTCGGGTATACCCATCGACAATATACCCGGGTATAGGTAGGAGTTCAGATACCTTAGTTACCTGAAATGTGCACGTAATAAAATGTAACGTGCATGACGCCATCTGCGAGAGACGAAAAAAAGCTCAAAATCATGAATGGAAACTGTAAATTGTAAAGTACTCAGGCCGTATCATATGCGGTTCGATTTGAACTTCAGATTTGTACTATTCGATCTAAAAAACGAAAGCATCTGCATATTATGCAGCCCGATTGTGCAACATCTGACAGGGAAAAAAACGATTTGAGCATACAATGGCCCAAATCGTCAGAGTTTGGCCCGAAATCCGATATCGTGGGTCGTCAGAGTTGCAAATCGAATAATGGCATGGTCACTAAATTCAAGATGTTACCCACGCAAGCAAGCAGCAGCAGCAGCAGCAGCAGCAGCAGCAGAAGCAGCCATGAGTTGGATGGTGACATAGCGACGTTGCCTCGCGCCCGACGCGCAGTCGGCGATCGATGCGTATCTCCGTCGCCAGACTACAGTCGGCTGGCGCGATACGAAGGGAAGCGCACTCGGCACGCGCCTGTCCGTACTCGTAGACTTTCCAGCAGCAGCAGAAGCAGCAGTCAGTCAGAGCAGCAGCAGTCAGTCCGTCAACGTCCTGGGCTCGGATGCTTCGTTGTGTCAACATATATATATATACCAAGACAGGTCGGCTCGAGCGCACGCGGCACCTCGCCGCCAGACCAGAGGCAGCCAGCGTGGCTTCGGACGCTTGGGACCTACACCCGGTGCAACGCGCGCGGCGCGTCTATTCGCGTCGCAAGACCACAAAAAGTGGTTGATCTCGCCGTTTGCTCGAATCTCTGCGCGTAAAATAAATCCGTTTTTCTCGTATACGAAGACTTTTTCGATTGTAGAACTACTGTAGGTCGCTAAAAACTCGATCAGGCTGTAATATGTAGCTACTCTAAAAGCTCGAACCACCCGCTCTTGGATACGGCCTCTAAATAGTATCTACGTTTTAGGTACGTTAGGTACGGACCTCGGTACCTTATATGAAGTTTAAGGTACGATCTGTACGCCGCTCGATACCTTACCCGGGTATCGGATATACACGTCGACGAAATACTCGGGTTTAGGTTCGAGCTCATGGACCACCGCAATACCTAACCTAAGGTGTAGGAGCGTTAGGTACAGACCCCGATTCCTTACTTAAGGTTTAGGTAGGTTGAGTACAGCCCTCAATACCTTACTTACGTTTTTAGTACGTTAGGTAGGGACCCCGGTACTTTACCTATGTTCTAGGTACGTTAGGTACGGACCTCCATACCTTACCCGGGCATCGAATATACACGTCTACGAAATACCGGGGTTTAGGTACGAGCCTTGGGACGACCTCGATACCTTACATACGTTTTAGGTACGTTAGGTACGGATATCAACACCTTACCTAAGTGTTAGGTACGTTAGGTACGGCCGTCAATACCTTACCTATGTTTTAGGTACGTTAGGTACGACCTCAAAAAGTTACCCGGGTATAGGTATACGTGACCCACCACACCCTTGTAATATACATGTCCCTATTCCAACTTGCGCCACGTGACGGCTTGACCCTGACCGACAGGACCGGCACATCTCCTACAGAGCCTTCATCCACTCCTAAACTTACAGCTAAGACCCTTTAATTTTTGTATCCTCCGGCGGATGTGTAAAAATAAAGCTTACGCCCTCCACACTTCCACGTCTCACGGCGTGTCGTGTGTCAATTCACTCCATGCCCCCTTGGAAGTATCAGCCCTTGCTGCCTACGACTCCGGAGACTTGAGCATGTTGAACCGACCTGACCCCCGAGGGGGGCCGGTGCGGTGGGGATAGCCACCTGAAGAGTAAACTCTCCGGGTAGTGTGGAAAGGTGTTGACACGCTACTGGGCGCATTCACTACGACGCCCCTTCCCCCCCCCTACTCGAGATGGGTGTGACTTACGAAGCACATACGTATGTTGGTTTTAAAGTTACTATGGTTATTACGAAACAGTAAGATACGTAGAGCCGGCTAGAAATGCGTTTGTTATCACATTTACACCAAAACCCTAAGCCACAACGGTGACCACGCACAATGCTAATATCACTCAAACGTGGGTATTGCCGAACGACAATCCAATGTAGCGTTCCTTGACACCTATTTGTATGGCTTAGATATCCCCACTCTGCCCCAAACACATGAAATTTTGTATTCTCCCTTACGCCACGTGACGGTTTGACCCTGACCTTCAGGACCGACACCTTCACCTACAGAGCCTTCACTCACTCCTTCACCCGCTCCAGGTAAGACGTTCCAGCTTTTATGAATAATTAACGCAGTGCGACTATAACCAGCAGTATGGTCGCCCCAAGCAGTGTGGTGCCCCAACCAATCAACGCGATGTATGCTTCACGGCACGCGTAATTGTGTTGAAACCCTGGGCATCATACTTGTTATGGCCGTCTATCAAAACCGCCGCGCGTTTGTGATATAGATGTGTTCCGCATCCTCGGATTACAGTCGTTTGCTCAAACTCGAAGAGGCCACAAATAACTTCGTATTTGTCTAGCGATTTAAGAGACCCCAACTCCATGTGCGTAGGAACACCATTAATACGTTCACTCTGCTGTGGTATGAAGTGCTACTCGGCAAACATATCGTAACTTCTGCACCCATGTTCACCAACAGTATCCTTACCGCCTCCATTCGAGTAACCTTGCTAACTCGAAGAATATTCGTTGCCCTGGCTTCAACACCTTCTTCGATGTGCCCCAATGTGTACGCTAAATCCACAGTGTGCCCACCTGGAGACAGCATTTGCGACGACCCGCACATGCAGGGCCTCCGAGGCCAGATAATTGATTGGTCCGGGGTCAATGGCGGATGGTATTCGCTGGTCAAAGACGACGAGGTCAAGCTTCAGGTCAATGTCCGCCTTACTGCTCCGCTGCCCAAAGAGTTCCCCAACCGCCAACTGATTACGGGCCTGAGTATCTTGTCTAGGCAACACTCTGTGACCATCGAGGTGAACAATCCGTACAACACAGTGACTGCCGGATGCCCGCACGGCACCTCGCCTTGCCTTGCTAACGGCGGCCTTCGGGTTATCGTGGACGGGGAGCAATATAGTGATCTCCTCACTTCCTCCCGGGACGAGCATGTGGCGGATGGCATTGAAATATCGGCATCAAACCTACCGGTCGAATGCCGGCAGTTCGGCGGAGACAAGATTTGGGCCCGCATGTTCGACGAAATGCTGAAGGGCGGACGTAGGCTGGCCGCCGCTGAAAGCTTCGAATCTTGGATACTGCGTTTCGACCAAATGGCGGCGCCCGGCTGGTGTGCGCAGTACATCGAACAGCATGACATCGCCCATGTGCAATCCATTCATGCCATCTTCAAGATTGTTACCCCTAGTGTCACCGTACGCCTCAACGCCGGCGTCAACTACCAAGGGAACGGCGAGTTGGACTGGGATGGGCGCACCCTACCGGACCTGGAGTTCTGGCAAATGGACGTGGGGCTGCACGGGCTGTCCGTCGAAAGCGAGTCGCTTTCCGGGATTCTTGGCGAAACAGCCCGCCCTGTGTTCGACGAGGACGGTCTTCCGGTGATGGAAGGGTTCGACGCCTTCCGGGGAACTGTTGAAGACTACCGTGTATCCGGGCCTCTGGGCACTGACTTCGCCCTTCTCCACACTGAGGATTACAACGAATAGGGAAGACAGGCGGAACAATCAACCCCCCATCCACAGACCATGCGACCGTGCATCATGCAGCACCTGAGCTGGTCGATAGTTATAGGGGACACACGTACTGCTGTTCATCGGTCGTGGTGCAGTAGATGTTGACGTAATGCATTTTGTTCGTGTTTTCATGTTGAAGAGAAGGAGGGGGCCAAGAGGGAGAGACTGGGCGAAATAGGGGCAGAGGGGAGGATCGAGTGAGAAAGAGTAGGGGGGAAGGGGGGGGGGGGGGGGGGTGTACTCATGTTGTGCACGGCCGTAGTCATATGACCATAGACCCTCGCATCCCTACAATGCCGGGACGGAGCGCGTTGGGTTTTCACCAACCAGGCAGACATTGCTTGCACCAAGCGCGAAACGCCGTGGGGTATTCGGCGAGTCGCATGGAGGGTGAGCTGCATCCTACTAAGAACCGCCTCTGAGGCGGACTTGCATATGGACGACAGCTTCAATGAGTTAATTTAATTTCTGGTGTGGCCACTTCCGGGGGCGAATTTGGTTGTCGAGGATGGAAAGGATGTTTTTTCTGGGAGAGACATACCAGTGTCTCTTGGAGACGTTGTACGCCCTGCCGTCAAGCGGGCGTATGTTCCACCCAGCCACAGCCTCCATTTATATTGGAGCCCATGTTTTATTTAGTTAGGCGTGTTGGTTTTACAGATTTGCTTGCCGCGATTACCACATTGCGCTATATACCTGAGTTGTTTCCGGGGCGTTGATTAAGCGTATGACAGCCGTTTCAGGATTGTCAACGCTTCTTTGGGATGGAGGATTTTCGTACAATGTTCGTTGTTCGTAACTCTTTGTTCTGCGAGGAGTTTCGTGGATAACTGGAGGTACCAAGGACGTGCGATAGAAACAAGTTGTTGCGGTACAAGCGGGACGTGTTTAAAAAGACGCGCTGGGGCGGTATCTGTGTCCTTGTCGATAATGATGGTTTCATTACGTGTCAAAAACGTTCTCCGCTGTGTTACCGAGCACTATTATTTTCGTGCTGGTAGATATATCAACAAGTCTCCTTCAAAGTACCCTATTTATTAGTAGAAGGAAGACATTTGCATCGAAGGTTCATATTGTCTGGAGCCATATGCCAGGACCATATCCGGCTGAACAAAGCACCGAGGTACGGACATCCCAATGGCCAGTTTACCATGGCTTAGGCATGTACGACGTAGGAGTTTGACGTTTAGCATACAAGGGTTGGAACGATGTTGAATGTGTAGTGCAATTCAAGAGCAAAGGCGGCGAGAAACGTGACACCCAGAGGCCCAGACGTGGACGTCTTACCTTGGCGTGGCCCCGTTGTGGTTTCTACGATTTGGTGTAAGGTGATGAGGTGGGGGCTGGGGAGGGTTTGCAGTTGAGGAATACCGAGGCCACGATCGCGAATTTACCTTGCGGCCGTTGGACACGTGGCCATCATCACAATAAACGAATATTTGTTATTAATACTCTGCGGGTTGCTACCTCACTTTGCGGTCATGTACGCGGTGAGCCTGAATCCTGGTCGCTTGCAGGTGATCCTTGACGGATTACACTTGCACCATTCTTAGCTTTGGTACTGCCCTCCCAAGTTGGTTTACCCCGTACTAACGTATGGTACCGTGTCATCTGACTCACATACCGTAAGTCGAGTTTAAACCCTCGTCCAGAAAGCATTATGTTTCGGGTAAAGCAAGGGCATCATCGCTTGGGTTAGACGCCACACACAGCAGTACGATATGTTATTTGATGTTAGTTACCGCTTGCTATATCTCGCCCATAATTTCCCGTATACCATGATGTTCTTAGTTCGTACCGGTATAAAGGACTCGCGTCGTCCACTGAAATGTACCGATGGATACTGAAAGCGTTAGAACTGTTCTATACGACAATGAAAAACAGATGGCAAATGTGTTAGAAGATTGATTTCCTCTTCAAGGGGCGTTCGAAACAGGCGGATTCAAGAACCGAAAACGTATGTTTCTGTGTGTTTTACGATGTCGTGGTAAGTGCGAGAGCGTGAGTCTCAGCAAAACGCAATACAAGCCGACGCTCAGTGGACTGGTGCTACGACAGGGGGGGTACCCACATTTTCACTACCGGGTGTTGGCCACTAGGACGAGTGGCTCGGATCCTAACTGAAAATTGGACATAAACATATTAAAAGTTTGTTGTCGACCACCATTAGCGGTGCAACAAAAAACCACAAAAACAAAACGTTATGAGTACACTGCAGTAAGGCAGTCACTCGGCCGACTGGCTCTGTGCAGGTGAAACACAAGCACCCATACATGACCCCCCTACCGTAGCACCAGTCAGCGAGAATACTGAGCTATAGTCCGCGATGAAATGCAGGCACGTACTCTGGTCAATTATGCCACGCCAAAAGCTGTGGGGGATGCAAGAGGTATGCCGTTTCGATTGTGAACCAAAACCAAAGTGATCGGATAGATGGATAACACCACTACCCCAGAAGTCAGACTGAACTTCAGCCAATTAAACACAAAATGTGCTCTGTTTCACAATACGGTAAGGCACACGCTCGTGTTGTTTCGTGGAAGACGACGGAATTTTCCATGGAAAGCTCTGCTGCTTCCACGAAAGGTTATATCACTTCCATGGAAGCTTCCATGAGAGCGGGCGAAACTTCCACGAAAGCGATGAAAGTTCATTTGGAAGCACGGAAAATTCCGTGGATACGTCCGCCGTGGAAACTTCTGTGGAAGTTCACAGTGGAAGTTTAGACGGATGTATGGGTGGGAGCTTCCACGGAAGCTTCCGTGGACTGTACTCGCTTCCACGAACGTCCAAACGTTGAAATGATGTCCGCTAACTTCCAGCGGTTCGAGGGGAAAATCATACATGAATAAAACAAAAACAGGGGTAGTAGCTTTCCATGGAAGTGGTGATAAGATTCCACGGGAGTGACGGAAGATTTCATGGAAACTTCCACGGAGGCACTGGAATTTTCGATGGAATTTTCTGCCAACTTCCACGGAAGTATTCCTGGAAGCTTTCATTAAAAACGCCATGGAAGCTTCCCTGGACCTTTTCACGGAAGCTTTCGCGGAAAGCTGCTTCCATGGAAGCCTCCATCATTTCCACGGAAGCTTCCACGGAGTGACGCAAGATTTCATGGAAACTTCCACGGAAGCACTGGAAGCTTCCATGGAATTTTCCGCCAACATCCACGGAAGTGTTCATGGAAGCTTCCATGAAAAAATGCATGGAAGCTTCCCTGGACGTTTTCACGGAAGCTTTCGTGAAAGCTACATCCATGGAAGCCTCCATAATTTGCACGGAAGCTTCCACGAAAGTTGCTTCCATCATTTCCACGGAAGCTTGCACCGAAGTTGGCGAAGCTTCCGCGGAAGCTCCCAGCACTTCCATGGAAGTTTTCACTGCTTCTTCCGTCACTCCCATGAAACTTTACACGACCGCTACGTACAAGAAAAGTCTGAAGATATAAACAATATATACGTTTATGTTGGTTCAACCCTCAAGCCCCCACGATAAATAATTTAAACTCCGGGCCGGCCTCAGTATCGGAATTTCTGCACCTCAATACCTCGATGGTTTTTTCATTTCTTCGAGCGCTTTCTTCGAGGATCGCCTCCGACGCCCCTCACCCTTCGTAACCTCCACTTACCTCGCCGCGAACGCGTGCGGGGGCAGACAGAGAGAAGCGAGAAGTAGGCAAATTCTTGGATTTTGGGTGGCATGTGGAGCATATCTTTGAATCTTGACAGGGGGAGGGGTAGCCACAAACACAAAGCGGCGACTGTTTAAACAAATGGAGTAGCATCATACAGGAGTTACATGTTGCTTCGCACAACATCTCCCCAAGTGAGTATTTACGGTGTAGGTGCCCTCTACATTTCACAGTGCTGCTGTGGCGGGTGGGGCGACTTCAACGCCCCTCGCCCTTCGTAGTCACCGTTCAATATACCTCCCCGTGAACCGTGAACGCGAGCGGGGCTATGTCCAGCGTTGTCATTCAATCTGCCGCTTTCACAAGGGCAGGTGGCTGCAAACATTGATGACATTGGCATCTGACTTTATCACAAAGACACGGGTTTTATCTGTGAAAAATGTAAGGAACCTTTAGAACTACACCCGGTGACAATAGCATCACGATAATAGTGGAGACACAAACAAATGTTTTCTTCGGGGATGCATCATTCCATCTCGTATACGCGAGTACGTCGTTCTTCTCTACGAAAAAAAGTCCGATTGTTTTTTTATGGCATTCTTACACGAATAACAACGGATGTTTGCAGCTTGAAGATATTATTTTTATATAATAATTTGCAAGAACGTTCGAAGCCGGACTTGAAAGGCCTACGAGTACGTATTTTACGCGTGAAAAAAATGCGGTGTGTATGTGAAGAAAATAGTATGGATTGATTGTGGTTGAAACCATGGAGTATACATCGTGAATCACACGAGCACGCGCATACAAGTTGGTTCGAGTGTGTGTATGCATGTACAGGGAGGGTACACGTGTATGTATGTAAATGAGCATTATAATTGTGATATAATACTAATGTACACCCCTGCTGCTGTGCGAGTGTACTCGTAGTGCCACACAGACAGGCAGTGTGGACAGCAAGTGTTTCCAGGACGAGTATTCCATTTGTTTATGTCGTGCTGCTATAAATATTATGAACTGAGCAAGTTAATGAAGTGTGCGGCTTTTTATTTTGTGGATTTTTTTTAAATACGAAAGATGTGAGTTTTACCCGATCTACTGTATGATAGTGTATACCAGGTACTACTGAAAATGGAATATGAATGAAGGCATGTTGGTACGAGTACGTGCAGCTTCACAAACAGGTAGGTACAGCCAGCAGTAAGCTTGAGCTTTGTAGGAGTACAAGCACATGCTGCTGTACTTCGAGTATGTAGAAGTACGAGTACGCACGCTCTGCGATGCAGCGCTGTGCAGGGCTAAGTACTGCTGCTATGTGCGTCTCATCACGGTTTTTAAACTCTGCTGTTGTACTCGTATGTCTTTTGTGTTTCTTCATGCGCGTGTTGTGCAACTACTGCTCCTGCTGTACTACGAGCTGGGCCAGCGTTAAGACGGTTGAAACGTCGGATTGGCGAGGCCTTCATCAATTGAAAAACACTGGACTTGACTTTTGGACACAGGGCATCTTATGCAGTCATCGACTCATTGACCTTCGGCCCTACTCTTCAGTTTTTTTTTTTTCCCTTCCAAGTGATATGACCGATACAACAACCCGAAAAAATACAAAAGTGACCCAAACTGAATATTAAAAAAAAAAAAAATGGCCGACCGGGCCGACAGCAGTGAATGCCTTTAAACGTGCGATTCAATTCCGGGGCTAAAAATCCAGTTCAAAATACTCTATATTGAGCGGGGCATCGCAAAAATGATATTCTGTTTCGTAATGATTTGACTCAAGTGTGCGGAATGGGTTTTGATAATAACTCTTGATGGATGGCGAATTGGGCAACGAAACTTTCATCGCTCTTCTCCTTGGGTCCTCAACACTGTATCCACTAAGTTTCGTTTTGATTAAATGAACCGAATTTTATACGAATTGTGTGTCGAAAAGTTGGTGTTTTTCAGTTTCTGCGAATATCTCGGCGAGATCGCATCGGGAAAAACAAAGCATAGAAAATTATATATTGCGAGATACGACTTCAGGCAGCTTGCTCCGTTTTATGGCTGGCCCTGCTCGTATGCGTGATTTCTTCATTGTGGATTTATCTCCTGATACATCATGAATTTCGGATGAAACTCTTGGCATTTACCTTTCGATTTCTATATATTTATGTCGAATGGGATAAATTCAACTGCTTCCCTGCCCGACCCGAAGCATGTGTGTCGTCTTTTGTTGTGTATTTATCTTCTGATACATTATGAATTTCGGATGAGACTCTTGGCATTCCTTTTAATTTCTATCTATTTTTATGTCGGATGGAAATATTTGAACTGCTTCACTGCCCTACCCATGCGGAGCCCTTGTATACATTATGTATATACCAGTCCGACCGTAAGTATAAGCAATTTCCTGACATGGCAAAAAATATAGTAGGTAAGACCAAAGGTTATGGTACCACTTTGTGGCTCGTTTATAATCTTATCAGCAACATAGTGCCAAAGAAAATGGGTGTACCCCTCGTATGGAGCATAAAGTTGGCCACTATGTTCCCCAAGATTGAAAAATCCAACAAAAAGGGGTGTCTCGTCATCATCTGACCCCTGAGATGATGCCAGGCACAATACGCCATTATCTTGGTTGGCTCTTTATTGTTGCGCAAATATATACGATAATACATGCCTTGCACTATATACGAGAACGATACGTATAATATGTACGTATGACGCACAACGGGTACGTATACGAAAACGATACGTACCATATTTTGAATACATACGAGTACTATGTTGTTTTGGCCATAGGCACTGCTGCTGCACAGCCTTTATCTTTGGTTGGCGAAATAAAAGTCGGGAAGAAAAAAGAGCCACAAAGTGGTACTATAACGTTTGGTCTAATACTGTGAATCTGATGGCCGGTGTTCGATTCCCAGCATCGTCACTATCTCCCTTTTTTTGGCACTATTTTGATTCTGATTGTTTTTTTTGTTGCTTTGTGTATGTCGACCCAACGAAGTAGAACTCGGACATGATTATTTGTTTCTGCCGGTTGAGAGCAAAAACCAATGTAAAAAAAGTCGATTTTTCGGCTTGGGAGAGCTCAGTAATTCTCAGAAAAAATCCTTACTGGAAAAATTGCGCGAAATCCCAGGTATGGGGGGGGGGGGTGATATCTAACCATCCCCGGGTCTACTAATGAAAATTTGGAACCCTCTAGACAACTGCATGATGATACGAATGTTAACGAATCTGAGGTTCACCATTACAGTACCCCATGGCCTCTATTTAGGACGTTGCTTATATTTACGGTTTTCCCAAAGTTGCTTATATTTACGGTCGGACTGGTATGTCGTTCGCTCATATTCAAGCTGAAATAGCTATGAGATAAGACAGTTGACTTGTATATGAAGACTTTCATTTAATGTTTTTCGTATTTTCCTTCGTATTTTCCTTCGTATTTCGTTCCGTTAATACCAGTACGTGCGATCAATCATTACACGTAACGCACTAACTGCCCCAGTCGTCTGCCATATAAGTACGAGTATCGGTACCAAATCGACGTTTTCCCGGAATACTTTCACTTTTCACCTCCGGCCGCGGGTCGTTTCTCGCGCTGTCGGCCGCGGGGCACGTAGGGGGGGCGCGTGTACAACCACGGCGCAAGTGCGCGTCCCGGCCGAGGCCCGTGGGGCGTGCTCTGGGCCTTCAAAGTCGCGAATTATGGCAAATAACTCAAGGGAGACGTTCCGACTTGACACCGCCTCGCAAATATCATGCAGAACTCATCGTACGACTGGTTTTTGATCGTTTTTGACCCACCTCATGAACGGAACACACACAGCACGCACCACGTACGAGACAAGAGTAAGGACCACACCGACTTGACATTGAACGAGGCACACATACAGCGTCGTGCAGCAGTAGTAGTTGATACCACGTTGCATGCGTCTGCTCTCTCTCTGGGTTGTGTACATGCGCATTTTTTGTAAATCTGCAAATCTGGTCCAAACATTTTTCAATCGACGTGGAGTACACATAGACTTACTTTCTAATATCTCGCCCAGGGATTCCCCATCCCTGCACTCTCAGAGCTCTCACTTCGAACACCGCCTCCTATCATTACTTGCTCATGCTTTCTGTCTGTGTTCCCTATATATGTTGCGGCGGAATGGCATACGTAACGTAAAATACGTACGTAACGGAATGCTTCCTAGATCGGTGCAACTCCCTATCAGTTCAGAGGAGCACCGCTCTTGGATAGTCAAAAACCAAACCCAAAAACACACAATACCATGAGGGAAAAATGGAAGAGAACTTGAGCGTGCGTGACTGTGAAGCGAGACTGAGTACTGCGACCGTTATAGTAAGGCATTGTCGAAGGTTTGATACGGAGATCTGTTGTGTAGCACTGGAGGATCGAGGAGGAGTTCACAGGCAGAAGACTGGTACTTTGCAGGAAGCTGTTGAGACAAGGAGGCAGACCAACCTGAAAGCATCTCGTACGGAAAGGAAACGAACTACGAAGCGGTAAGAGACTAGGGACAGGTGGATTGGAGACCAGGGTGCGTACGTCTTTGAGAGCTCTTATCCTTCGTTACATGGGGCTTCAGCTTCGGATTTCCGTGCGGCCATGTACAGGTTGACAATCTTGCTCGACTCATGTAAAAGTACAGCAACAAACCAGGCTAGCTATAGTTCAAGTTCGTAAAATAATGTAAACAATAAGCTGGGCAGTCGAAACATGAAAGATTTTCTAGTCCTGAGTGCTTGAGTGCTTCTTTCTTGTGCTCGTGCAGGCCCTCTGTTTTGTCGCACAGGCATCGTACTCTATCTACTTGTACCTAAGCAATGCTGTACGTAGCTGCTTTAAATGTCTCGGGGTAGTCGCTCTATCGCTCCTATCGAAAATCTCTCGTCATGCATTGGCAGCTGTTCGATAAGGGGTACTGGTGTCTGCTGCTGTACGTAAATACTCGTCATCGTACGTATCTGGAACAACCTATCGCTCGTAGATACTCATAAAGAGAGATATATATGATATGCACACTGTACATACGTACGCGTAATCGTATAGATCTGTGCAGGTGACCTATACGTACAACTGCTACTGCTGTACACAACCTAGAGAGAGCAGGCGCATACAACTCGGTATCAACTACTGTTGCATGACGCTAGATTTGTTTATGTATCAGTACGCGTGTGTACAACTGTTTTGTAGATTTCCAAGTCTTGCGGGGGTTTTCTTGATGCGGGTTACGGGGTCGCTCGAATTTTTTAGTTTTGTCTGATGCCAGGTTCCCTCTGCTGCGAGGCCACCGCGAGCGCTACAGTTTGAACCTCGGCATGAAACTAGGCTCATTCGAACGATCTTGTGTAGAACTATCGACAGTGTTGAAAGTACCTCAATGGGTGGGAGCATGTAGGATATATGTATCATCTGGCGGATTATGTGTTTGAAAAAAGCAG
The DNA here is from genome assembly GCA_008828725.1 of Saccharina japonica. NCBI lineage: Eukaryota > Phaeophyceae > Laminariales > Laminariaceae > Saccharina > Saccharina japonica. The sequence continues at coordinate 71,989 of MEHQ01000709.1, forward strand.
GTTGCAGTATATGTGGATGACCCATCCCCGATGCAGAATGATACGTACGTTCCTCTCTCGTTGCGACGATAATAACACCAACACGCTGCAGCAACAACACAGCAACTACAACCTGCCGTTGTACTCGTACGAATCCCAACAAGCTCGTATGCGTATGCATGCTCGCTGTCGAGGTGGCGCGGTGTGGCTCGGCCGGTGTTGTGTTATGTTTTGGTTATTTTTGCTGGTAACCGCTGCTGCTTACTGCTTGCTGTACGTTGCTGTGAGTTCGACCGATTAAGTGATAAAGTCAAATTTATTGTGTACTACTGTAGGTGCCATGATAGGTCTACGTTACGTTTTATTTTCAGGCACCAATATTTTTTTTCTGAAATCACACGTTTATTCTCCCCAGCAGACTATTAATATCGAGGACGTTGTGTGCATCCGCAAGACATTCATTTGATTTTGTTTATGTGATTCAATCAAGTACGTAAGCGTTGTCTACTGTCAAGCTGGGGGGGTGTCTGTTTATGTCTGTTTATTATGTTCAGGCAGGATCATGAAAACGGAGTAACATGGACTACTACTGTTGAACCAGTTTTTTTTTGTTTTTCTCAGGATGATTGTTGAACCCGTTTTGTTTGTTTTGTGTAAGTACTTGTTGCGTGATAAATCACTACAGGAATGTGCCTACGTTCATCATACAGGTTGAAACTGAGTTCGGGTTTGTTGATTGAACTACACTTGATGCATACTATGAGACGATCACAAGACAAGGGCTTTCTATGGTTTTATATCTTCGCAGATTCTACACACACTGCAAGGTTGCTCTCACAGGTGTTTCAGGGGTGGCGATATTGCAAATTGGTTCTAGTTTTCGATTCTGTATGGGGAATGTAAGCCTTTCTATAGCTGCTCTTTGTCATGCCGAGAACTTACCGGAATTGGAAACATGGTTTAGATATATTATCATAGGGAGTCGGGAACGGGGGAAGCTCGATAACAGCACGTTGGAATTTTGAGGATTATAGAGAATGCATTAATACTAAACAATGGAAACAAAATAATATTTCAGATGTCAGTGGAGCTATACACGTCATGGGAATTACTACATATAGCGGAGCTACATACATTCGGGGAGCTACTATACCAATACTTTAAAGGCTGCATAGGAATTTACTACTAATAGTTATACATTAATATATGTGGACCCTGAAACCTTTATCGAGTGTTACTCTATGAATGGATGTTGATACCTCAATAGATGTTTACAAAATGATAGATTCTGCTGTTCCAACTTCGTTGAGATAATGTGTAAAGGATGTACAACAATGACGGACATAGCTAATGCCCACAATTAGATTGATGTGTCTTAGATACCTAGGGGATTCCACACGTTACTCTGTTAGTGAAGGCTCGAGCTTTCGAAGGGTTGCATACATATATTTTTGTTATAAGTGAACAACTTTCAATAAATCGGGAAGGTAGATATACATGTACTCGAAACCTTTTCCCACCCACTTTGTCCCGAGCCACTTTTTATGCCCGTTTGATGGAGACAACACGTTGTTACTAGACTCCATCGATCCCCTGGACTCCACTCGTCTCCCTGGACTACATCGTTGGACACCATCTTCGCCTTGTACGACACAGCGTCGTCGAGTCCGTCGTGTACTACGCAGCTTCGTCGAGTACATCGGGTACAACACAGCGTCGTCGAGTCCGTCGTGTACTGCACAGCCTCGTCGAGTACATCGGGTACAACACAGCGACGTCGAGTTCGTCTTGCTCTACACGACAGCAAAGCGAGAGGTTTCGTAAAAGGGAAACGGGCGGCGTCCCGGGGAGGGGGGGAGGAGTGATGGAAGAGAAGAACATAACAGGGTCACCAAACGGCCATGGCAGGAAGAGGGGGACCTTTTTGGGGACCTTTTGCTGGACCTTATCCGAGGGGAGGCCCGCCACAGGGGGGCCAGGGGGGCCCGCCAAAGAGCAACCAGGCTGGAGGCCCACCACAGGGCGGCCAGGTTGGATGGGGTCCGCAGGGTTGTGCAGGACAAGGGGCAACAGGACCGGCGAATCCTGTAGGAGCGGGAGGCGGGTATAATCAGATGGCCCCTCCCCCTCTACCGTAGCCCTTTGGAGTCGGAGGACGATGGGGTCCACAGGTAGCCCCCAAGAGGAGCACAACCGAATCCTAAATCGCGGTGGGAACCTTCGATGGTGCCAAGGCCGCCACGGCAACAGCAACCAGGGTTCGCTGGGCAACAGCAGCCAGGGTTCGCTGGTCAACAGCAGCCAGGGTTCGCTGGTCAACAGCAGTCAGGGTTCACTGGTCAACAACAGCCAGGATTCATCGGACCAGTGGGAACTCAGGGGTGGTAGGCACCGTGGTCAACCCATGATGGGGGGGTGAAGACCCCAGGGAGGACAGCCACCCTTCCCACTAGGAACTGATGGATCGCGGATCGGGCAGCTTAATCTCGCAAGAAAGACGGGACAGTACGGGTTGTGCAGGATTTTCGAGATGCCAATGCACTGCTCAAGTCACAGAGTGGAGGACTCGGGGACCTGCAGCACATTATGGACGAGATGGAAGGGTCTAAGTATTTATCCAGCATCGATTTGGCTTCAGGATTCTTACAGCTCGAGATCCATGAGGACGATCGACACCTCACGGCGTTTCGAGGCGCTGACGGGAAGCTGTACGAGTACGTTCGCTGCGGCTTCGGGTTGAAGACAGTGCCATCCACGTTTGCCACCTACGTGGGAAGGCGACTGTTACCAGTCAAGGATAAAGGAATCAATAATTGGTTGGACGACATCGCCATCCCGTCGAAAACCCTTGAAGATCATAGGGGGCTGCTTCGAGAAACGTTCGAGTGTCTACGGCAAGGACGTCTAACCGTCAATCTCCAGAAATCGCATTTGTGTCAGTCGGTCATGGAGTTCGTCGGCACGATCGTGGATAGGCTTGGTACCAGACTGGCCCTGAGCAAGATTGATGCTATCACACAGCTATCGAGACCGGACACGGTGGAGATAGTGCGAGTGCTGCTGGGCATGACAGGGTATTTACAGCAACTCGTACCCCATTATAGCACAGTGGTCGTGCCTATTTCCGACTTGCTGAGAGATCCAACGTTCAGAACTAAGAGAGCGAGGAAAAAGAACGTTCCGTGGGGAGAAGAGCAGAACAAGGCTTTTAACGCGCTTATCGAGGCTTTGACGTCACCTCCAGTTCTAGCTGTACACCGACGCCAGTGAGATAGGAGCAGGGGCGGTGCTAACGCAATGCATCGAAGGAGTGGAGAAGGTGATCGCGTATGCCAGCAAGACGTGGTCAAGAGGGGACTCCAAAAGGTCAGCAACCGACCGTGAATGCATGGCGATCATGTGGGCGGTGAGCAAATTCCAACCGTACCTCTGGGGGCGGCCGTTCACGCTCATCACGGACTGTTCGGCATTGACTTGGCTCTTCAAAAGCCAATCCCTGACACCGAAATACCACCGCTGGGCTCTGAGGTTGATGGATCACGACATAACCTTGAAGTGGAGGCCGGGGACACAACATCAGCTCCCAGACGCCATGTCACGGTTACCGAACAAGAGCAACGTGATCGAGGACTTCGACGACACTTTTCCTGGGGACGAGTCGTTGCCAAACGTTTACAAGGGGCCACAGGGGCCAGTGCTCGACGGCGTACACCTCGAAACCTAAGGAGTGGAAGGTGTGGACGAAACTAGTACTCAAAGTCTTGCAGTGCTGGCAGCCGTCGCATTCACACCCGCAGACCCTTCTGAGGCAGATACTCAACAGGCCGAACTTGTCATTGCACCGGAGCTTCCAGTGGTGGTCATGCTCGACTGTGGGGGGGAAGGCAGCATCCTTACATCGGAGGGATTGCTGAGGGTTAGAGGAGCGGTAGACCAGGACTGGACAGCACTGGAATGCATCAGAGCAAACGGACTGGACAACGATGCGAGGCTACTTAGGGTGACAACAGGGTCACAGGAATGCCTAAGCATGTTGAGAGAGGTGAAACCAGACGTGGTGGTCGGTGACACCTGCAGGAGGCTTGAAGGGGTACGAGAGAAGGAAGGAGTATCCGGAGCATGTAGCTTAGTCCAAGCTATCATCGCCTCAGACACGCGAGTTTTTATACTCGAATGTCTGAGCAACCTTCTGCGAACGACGGAATGGAACGACGAGATTATCCCTGCTTTGGAACGAGAGTCATACATCGTGGACAAGGTGGAGATATCGGCGAGCCAAGTAGGGATTCCGTGGAGGAGGAAACGGACATTCGTGATAGGAATCAAGGGAGGCCTTGCCACGAAGGGGAAGTTAGCCGTTTGGAAGCCGAGGTTGGAGAAGGTAAAGCAACCAGTTCAGGAATTGGGGGAATTCCTGGGACGAAGAGGCGCATATTTCCTGAAGAGAGGTATCGGAGAGCGGGCGATGTCCTTGTTCAGCGAACCCATCATCTCTTTAAACCGTGTTCATATCATGGGGGAAAAGCCAACCGAAGGGTATGTCACACACCCAGTGGATACGGCACGCCTTGAAAAAGCTGAGGAGTTGCACTTCAACGACTACGCCAAGATCACCACAGGACAGGAACACTATGTGATCCCACAGACAGTCAGCCAAAGCGCAGCGGCGAACGTCATCGCAGATTTCACGTCTCCTCCAATGTTACGAGCCGTGTTAGTGGAACTAGCTGTTCAAGGCTTACTGGGAAAACCGGTGCCAGAGGTCGTGGACCTGGAAGGATTGGCCTGCATGGTGTTCGAAGATTACCTCGCACCAGCAGAAATCTTTGGGGTGACGAGAGCGGTCACGAGATCGCAGGCTAAGGCCACTCCCCAGGAACCGGAGGTTGTCTGGGAGGCAGAACCACCGTTACCTGAGGAGGAGGAGATGGAGAATGCACCGACGCAGACAATCACTACTACTGAGCTACCAGTGGAAGTTGATCGTCCACGCAAACGCAAGGGGCAGAGAGAGCCCATTCCAAAACCGAACCGGCAACGAGATTCTTTGGAGGAACCACCGAAGGACACCAGCAGCCGTTCAAGCGGGTCAGGGAAAGAGGCCAAGGAGTCCCAGCGGTCGGAGCCGCCCATGCTGGAAAAGGTGACATATATTCTCCAAGATACGCCACAGCTGATGCAGAGGCAGTGCAAAGATATGGTACTTGGCAGGATTCGGAAAGAACTCCAGGAAGTGGGAAACCGAGGAGCAGGAGGTGGTGAATATGTGATGGACGACAATGGCCTCTATTGAGTCGCACCTCTGGGAAAGGTCCCACGACTTGCAGTTCCCCAATCTCTTGTTCCAGGGATTATGGCGCTGGCGCACAGCACCTATGGGCATCCAGGGACGGCGACAACTACAGCCTTGGTTAGTCGTCGGTATTGCTGGCCTACCCTCATCATGGACGTGAGAGACTACGTCCTCTCGTGTGGGTGCAGGCGTCGCAAGCGATCAGCGAGTCAACGGGTTGCCATGCTACCGGCGAGGTTTCTGCGACCCGGGAAGGTACTCGAAGTCGACATCCAGGACATGGGGGTGAAGTCGGACGCAGGCAACAAAGTTCTACTGGTGGCAGTCGACAAAGCCAGCAAGTTCTTGTTCGCTTTCCCGCTCCCCACGAAAGAAGCACTCGGAATAGGGAAGAAACTGCTTGAAGTGATGCTTACGTTTGGGCTACCGCTGTATGTTCGCAGTGATCCGGGATCCGAGTTTACGGCAGAGGTGATGCAACACTTATGCAAGTGGTTGAACGTGACCATCGCCTATGGGCCTGCCGACCATCCTCGTGCGCAGGGGACGGTGGAGAGACTGGGGGGGTGGCTACACGAAGCACTAGGAGAACTATGCAAGACCTGGCCACGCAGATGGGACGAGTACGTACAGCCGGCACTGTGGATCTATCGTACCACGCCGGACCTACGCTTGCCGGGGAAGCCAACTCCCTTCCGTCTTTTCTTTGGTCGTGATGCACGCACGCAACTTGATGCTACGCACCCCGAGATCGATGGCGGTGATTTCAGGGGCGGGATGCACAGGTACGTGGCCGACAAACGTCAAGCGTACAAAGAGGTACGGGATGTACGGGAAGCTCTATTGAAACGACATGATGACAGGCAGAAAACTCGCGAGAGTCGGAATGCTGAAATCGGTCGGACCTCGGTAGGAATCCGTGTGGTTATCGGAGACAAGGTACTGGTGAAGGAGGCGGAGTCTGTGATGGCAAGAGAGGGGATCCATCATAAACTAGCCCACGAGCACTGGACCGGACCTTGGGAGGTGACTGAAGTTGTCTTACCAGGACTCAGCTACATCGTCACGATGAACGGGCGAGGGATTCGCCGATGGAGGGCGTCGGCAGCGAACATCAAGATGTTCCACTTACGTCCGGACAACCTCCGTCACGACTTCGAGGACGAGTTTGCTCACCTGGCATGGGGAGTTGATCGGACTTGCGGAGCCGTCGATTGTAGCGTCGCCTATGTATACCCTAATAGACAGAGAGGCTGTGATGGGTCAGGGCAACGCTTGGAAGTGGCGATACAAGGGGCGATTCGTGGATGGTTCAGAGTCGCAGTGGCTGTCCGAGGAAGAGACGCGAGACAGTTTCACCCCCTTACAGCTGGACGTTTTCCATGCACTGTGGGAGACATTCACGAAGCGGAGTGTCGGGCAAGGCCGTCTTCGATGCTAACACGGAAGGAAAGAGATGCAATCGACCGTGAACATGCGTTGAAACAACACCCCGTGGGGACCGTGATCTGGAGAGAATTCGCGGGCGCTGAAGGAAATAAGAAGCGTCACCTTTCGAAGATCTTCGACTACAAGTCACCGTACTGGCGGGTTCGGTGCTCAGACGGAAATTGGGAGGAACTCAACGAACGTGAGATCCTGAAAACTAGGAGAACTGGAAATTCGTAATCCGGCTCCCTGTAAACGCGAATAGAGTTCGATGGAGAGCGGGAGAAGACGTTAGCCGAAGATCGACTAGCGAACGGGATCAAGACCTCGGCCTACCCGGGTTAACGGGAAAAGTCGGGAAGTGGTTGGATAAGAGGCTTTGAGCTGGTGCGCTTGATGAGAAATTCTAGCAAGTCTAGCAGTACCGATCTGGGACCCAACGCGGAAAAACGCAAGGCCCAGGCTCCCTACCCCCGGGGTGACGCCTTTCCATTAAAATGGTAGACACCGCTCATTCGAGCCTCACGGCAATCGAAACACGATTAAGTGTGGGAAAAGGCCCTCACTTTTACTCCAGTGTGTCCGCAGCCCGGTTAGCACGGTATTCTTGGGAAACCGTGCTGGGGGGGTGTTGCGGCTGAATGGCATACATAACGTAAAATACGTACGTAACGGAATGCTTCCTAGATCGGTGCAACTCCCTATCAGTTCAGAGGAGCACCGCTCTTGGATAGTCAAAAACCAAACAAAAAAACACACAATATCATGAGGGAAAAATGGAAGAGAACTTGAGCGTGCGTGACTGTGAAGCGAGACTGGGTACTGCGACCGTTATAGTAAGGCATTGTCGAAGGTTTGATACGGAGATCTGTTGTGTAGCACTGGAGGATCGAGGAGGAGTTCACAGGCAGAAGACTGGTACTTTGCAGGAAGCTGTTGAGACAAGGAGGCAGACCAACCTGAAAGCATCTCGTACGGAAAGGAAACGAACTACGAAGCGGTAAGAGACTAGGGACAGGTGGATTGGAGACCAGGGTGCGTACGTCTTTGAGAGCTCTTATCCTTCGTTACATATACTTTAGCTGTCGAGAGGTTCCTTCCTCTTTCAGTTTTGGGTTCGTGTGTGTGCCCAGACAGCACGGCAGCGCGGGCGAGCCCGGCGCCATCGTGGGTATGGGAGGGCGCTGGCTAGTAGAGGGGGGGTCAGAAGGAACGCCGTCGTCTTTTTCGTGGCTAGGCGTGGCGTGTCCACCAAGACACGAGGGAAGCATGAAGGGTCTTTGTCTGCGTTGCTCCTTGCTGTATCAATCCAGTATGTCAGAATTATAAGGGTCCTTTATCATTGTAAACGAAAATTCAAGCGGTGCTTTTTATCGGAACACATATGTTTTCAGAGAGAGAGCCGGGCGATTTGAACACCTCATGATGAAGGGGGCTAACGAGGGCCACGGTGAGCACCGGGCTTCATACGAGGCGGGCCACGGGGCTCACTGGGGCAGAGAGGCAGTAGAGCTCGACCCGGACCGAATCGATGGCGACGTGATCGCAGAGGGACGGGGAGCATCAAGGCTGACAGAACGCGAAAGACGTCATATTTTTTTTTGTTTTTGCGGCGCAATTGGCCCGATGAGTACGAGTATACTCGTATGTACGTACGTACAAATGTGTACGAGTACGTCTTTCTTCTTTCTAAGTTTTGTTGATTTCCTGTTTTTCGTACTTTCACAACTTGACGACCGAGCTGTGCTGTGCTTTTTCTTTCATATATACCACCGTCCGTTGTTGTTGTACTACCACACATACCCACGAAGGCACAAATCACACCCACCACAGCAGGCAGCGCAGCGCCGTGCTGTGAGCCGTATTGCTGTGCTTTCTCTTTCGACCATACAGCTTCTTTGTTGTCCTAGAGCAGGAGCTAACGTGCATGCCGAGCATGTTTTGCATGCATGTCAAGTCCGCCGTTTCTTCGTCGTGCACCATGAACCTCTTACCATGAACCTCTTGGCATTTTCAAGTTGGTGCTTTTGCTTGCACTATGCATCATGGGCCTCTTCTGCCCTTTTCCTTGCGCGAGCGTAGCGGGCGGCGTCAGCCGCCCGCGGAGCGGAGCCCTTGTACATACGTACACAGATCTACGATGAGTACGTATGCATGCATATCATCTAGTCTATCTACGTAAAACGATAGGCCGATCAACATGCAGACGAATATTTTGGTACAACAGTATTAATAGTACTACGTACGAGTACTGCTGAATGTTCCGGGTGCATGTCTAGACCTCAAACTACAAAGCAGCCAAGGCGCCACTTATCAAACAGCACAGCAGTACAGCAGAAGAAGCTGTATAACCCGCAGTAGTAGTAGCCGCTCTTCAGATTGTTGCTTTTATGACGGCAGTGGAGTCCAGTATGCGTGCGCAGGATCCGTACCACACTGCTAGCAGGGGAGATCCAGCAGGTGTACTTGTGACAGCTACAAACTGTAGTATACCGCTGTGTTCTGTCTTTCTTTGTATGGGCGTGTCGGTGTGTATGTTTGATGTATCCTATTCCAGCAAAACTCCCCCCTGTGATCGCGCAGCACAGCAGCGGTTGAAAACAGCAAAGCAGCTATTAATAATACCCGTCACGAGTATGGATAACACTTTATACTCGCGAGATTTTGCGCTCCGGGCACCCGGGTACCCAGCTGTTCGACGGGTACCCTTATACGAGTACTCGGCTTCTAAACGTGCACCAGGGTACTCTGCTCTCCAGCACATAAGCTATATCTAACTGCTGTGTGTGCTCTGTGTACTCACTCGTTGTGTATTGTGTATTGCATGTGATCTGTGCTATGCTCTCGGTACTGTTCTGTGTGCAGGCACTTTTTCTGTTGTATGTGTGCAATCTGGGTGTGCTCTATGTGTTTAGTCTTCGTGCTAAACTATTTTGCCCTTGGTGTACTCTGTGTGGTATGTGATTTGTGTGCTGCTGTACGTAGAAGTATCCTACGACGGCCTGCTCAGTCAGGGTCATCCATAACGAACAGAAAACGAAACTCACGAGTTGTTACATTAGATCCCAGAATATTTGCGAGTGGTGCGCGAGTGGGGACGGGCCGGGCCGGGCGCGTGATACTGTCACCGACCAAATAACGACATAGGCTGTGATGTTTCAATCTCCCGCGCCGCCGGTGTGGCCCTGCTGGCAAGATGCCAATCTTACAGGTCGTATGCCCGGCCTCGCCCGGATTATCAGGATACTTTGCGTCGTTTTTGTTTGAAACTTGAAGCCTCCCCCTCGAGGTTTCCCCAGCGAAATGTTGTAGTTCGCCAGCGCCCAGCGGTTGCTTTGGAGAGCCACTTGCTGTCCGCAATCGTTATAGGCGAAAGAGTCAGCTGTATGCCCTCATATCTGGTATTTGGATATTCCGCTGGGTTGCGTGGAATATACACGAAGTACACTTATCAGGCGCATTTACTGCAAACATATACCAGTCCAACATTTTATATAGGGCCGATTTGGAACTAACGAAACTATTGGAAGAACGACTACGAATCTCACGGCCGGAGTTCGATTCTCGGCATCCCCACAACCTCCCTTTCATTTTCAACACTTTTTTTTTCAAATTATTTTTTTCCTTTGTGAATGTCGTCACAGCCAAGGGTAGCACTCGGACCAGATTATGTGAAATCACCGGTTGAGGGCAATGATGTATGATAAGCATCGCAACCAGCAGTTCTTGAGATGGCTAAAAGTACCAAAAATACCACAGTAAAAACTAATGTAAAAAAACTCAATTTTTCGGCCTGGGAGAGCTCGGTAAACCCCAGAAAAAATCCGTACTGGGAAAATTGCGCGAAATCCCGGGAATCCGGGAGGGGATGATAACGAAGCATCCCCGGGTTCATTTTGGTTTTTTTGAAGGGTCTACCCTCTCTTCATAAGGATACAATTATAAAAGATTCTTAGTTTTACTTAACGGTACTTACATACACCGTATTAGAGATTGGTCTTATATTTACTGTATTACGGATCGGCCCTATACAAAATGTCGGACTGGTATTATAATACAGTACGAGTAAAATCACGAAAAAAAAATGACGCAGATCGTTATTAGTAATAGGTTAAAACACTGAATGGCGTCAAGATCCACGAGTTGTTCTTCGTGAATTTACTCGATATAACAAATCACCATTCAACACTAATACAGTATTAATAGTAGTATAGGTGCCTGCAGTTAAGAAATAACGTGTCGAGAAAAATGAGCTCAGATTGGCACGAACAATAGAAAACTTCGATTAAAATACACAGCTCACCAGTCAGTGTGGTGTGTGTGATTGACTGTAAACCCTACACAAGATAGTTAGATCGACGTCGGAAACAAAATAAGTCGTTGAGCCCGGACATGAAACTGAAGCTTCTTAACACCTGTACCTCAGATATTAACACCGAGAGCCCACTGTACCTCAGATATGATATCATCTACAGTAGTGACAAGTATTTGTTTTGTATAAGAAACTGACCTCGATACTACTTTTTTCTTTACACCATACAGCAGTCTATGCAACACAAGTTTGCTCCAAAAAGGGTCCAAAAAGAGAAGCACGAAGCATGTGCGATCTATTTTCAACTTGCGACACCCCCGGGATTTCAAGTGACCAACATCCCGAAGGGGAACCTTGTAAAGGATATACAAAAGCACTAGCCGGAGAAAAACCGGGAGTGGTAGTAGAAGAAACGGTAGGAAAGCAGTAGGAGTCGATGGTGTACGGCATTGACCTCGTTCTGCAGCCTATACAGCAGTAATACTCGTGGTCGTTCACCCCTGCGTGCTCTGTTCCCGCTTTTTCGCTTTCGTTGTACCATTTTCCTTTCCTGTTGTCCTTTTTTCGTGTTACCCTTCCTTTCCGTTCTGCGTTTCTCGTTTTCCGTTTTTTCTCCGCATTACCCTTTTCCGTATGTTGGGCTTCGTTGCCCCCTTTGGTGGCGGCATATTTATTTTTCTCGTTGCTCTACACCCTCCACGCTGCTTTCGAGCCTGCAAGTTTGTGTATTTTTCGTTGTTGTTTTCTTGTCTTTTTAGATCGTGTCCGTCGAAGGTGAAAAATTGTTCAAGTCTTGAAACACTCGTAGTATTAATTAGTACTGTACAGTAGTGGTACCCCGAACCATGCCAGGGCGAGGCCGGTATAATAGCGGACAGAAACATAAATACAAAATAAGAACTGGGTCACGATCCACACACGCAGTCAACCACGTATCAACCAACCCACCGACCCACCCACCCACCCATCCACCTACCCACTCTCACGTACTTACCGACATCCACTCACTCACACCCAACCACCCAACCACCGACCCACCCACCCAACCACGTACGTACGCACCAACCGATCGACACACACACGCACCGACCGATTCACCCACCCACACAATAACAACTACTACAACATCATAGTGAAATCAGTATACAGCAGCACCAGTACGTACAGCAGTAATAGTAGTAGTCGTTATATAGCCCATCTACAGCAGCAATATCAACACACAGCAGTCCAGAAAGCAGCAGCACGTACTCGTACGTACGTACAGCGGATAAAAACGAAACGCCGGCATGGATGCGCAGCCCTTGTGCGTACAGCAGTAGCCCTTCGTACGTACGTACGGCGGACACAAACAAAAACGCCGGCATAGATACGCAGCCCTTGTACGTACAGCAGTGGCCCTTTTTTTTTTCGGTCGATTTGTTTACGTCAGCGGACACAAACAAAACGCCGGCATGGATGCGCAGCCCTTGTACGTACAACAGTGGCCCTTCTGACGTACGTACAGCGGACACAAACAAATTGCCGGCATGGATGCACAGCCCTTGTATGTACAGCAGTGTGTGTGTGTTGTTATCACATTAAACCCATTATTTCTACCCAACCACATCAGTACACCCAGTGTGTTTCCTGATTCCTAATCCTAGAGAGATACAAATTCTGTGGTTACAGACTGTGAAACAGAGAAAAACAAAAACAAAAGGGCAGCGGCCAAAAACAGGTACACCTGGTCCGTTCGGGGCCAAAAACAGGTACATACTAAAATCAAGTTTAAAACGCACCCCACGAACCTGCCGTTCCTTGCAATGCAAAGTGGAGCTTCTTCATGCTCTTCGTGCTCGCCCGGCGGCTATGTACACGAGTAGCTGCTATTAATAGTACGAGGAACGAACGCCTGCTGCTGTATTCTCCCTTCTCAACTTTTGTGACACCCATGGTATTCCAAGTCAACCACAACCCCGAAGGGGAGCCTTCTATCTCGTATTATTTCGACGGAGATGTGCAGGCAGATATGTGTGTGTGTCGCTCGAGTGGCGTGTAGTGCGAGGTGCGAAGGGAGAAGGGAGAAGGGGGTCTCCGCGTACGTCGGCATTTGAATAGGGGGCATAGAGTGGAACTATGAAGGGCCTCTGATTGGCTTGAAAACGACAAACAAAAGGTGAAAGTCAAGCAGAGTAGACAAAATCAGGTATACCTGGGTTTTGAAGAGGCAAAAACCGGTACAACGAGTTTTGGACCAATGGCAGCGCACGTGGAGTGCGTTTTTGACTTGGTTTTAAGTATGTACCTGTTTTTGGCCGCAAATGGACGAGGTATACCTTATTTTGGCTTCTGCCCAAAAAAAATAAACGCAAATTAAGGGGCAACGCAAGTGAGATGCCAGCATGCCAGGTACGAGAACACAACGACACGAGCCGAACCGAACAATAAAAACAAAAAGAGCAAGGGCGCACAAAAAAGTTATCCCGCACACCACACTACCCCCCCCCTCCCCCCCCGGAGGGCCGAAAAAAAAGTATTTTTTTTTCCTTTTTGGTGAATTTCTTGGCTTTTCCCCTCTCACCAACTCTCCCACAAAAAGGTCTTTCAAGGTACTTGATTAAGAGATAGAACATTGCTTGGATACAACCCCCCACCAAGGTGTGCCTAGACAACAGCAACAAAGATTTTAATATTTCAGTCACGAAAACAAGCCATCGTGCTTGATTAAGTCAAATGGCCTGGAAAACACTCCACGACGAGGAACGTAATGATCGTACAAATGTAATCATCGAAGACTGCCAAGATCTTTCTGGCGAGCGCTTTGCGTGATCGTTCTGCCCCGCCTACTCTTGCGCACGGGTTCTCCCACGTTCTCGCCCGGTGTCTCGCTACCGTTGCTGCTACTCCCTGCCCGTCCCCTCTTGCTCCGCCCTTCCTCTCCTTCACCCCCTTCCCTTCGTCCCCCCGGCTGTTCGTCTTCGTTCTCATCCTTGCGGTCGTCCTTGTCGTCTTCCTCTTACTCCTCCCCTCCCCCCCAGTCCCTCTTCTCTTCCGACTGCTCTTCCTCCTCCCGCCCCCCCCCGTCCCTCTCCTCTTCTGACTCCTCTTCTGACTCCTCTTCTGACTCCTCTTCTGACTCCTCCTCTTCTTCCTCCTCCTCTTCCTCTTCCTCCTCCTCTGAGTCGTCTGACTCATCTGACCCCCCGTCGTGCTGTGAGACCTTACGGCGTGCTGCGGGGGCTATGGAACCCTTACTCTTCTGCTGGGAGACCGTTCGGCGTGCTACGGGGGCTCTGGCAGCCTTGCCCGTTGGCATCCTTTTCGCCACCGCCTCCTTCTCTGTCTTGCTTACGTCAAAGCTGCTTTCGAATCTCGCAGTGTTGGGGTCTGCTTTGTTCAGAGCCAACGAAGTGGAATGCTGCCCTTCTACGTGATGGGACATGCAGTATTTCCACACCCACTCTGCAGGGCTGCAAAACTTGAACTTCAGGGGTACGTTAGTGCATGGGGTCGATGACGTGGGCTTTGACGCCCCTGATAGGCCTCAAGCAACGAGACTTCTTTGCGAAGGGGGCCTTGGGTAGGGCTCCCTCCACCACGGAGACAGTGCTCATCGTAATCACTTTCTCCCTTTCTCTCTGTCTCTTCTACGGTCGGCGCCTGTCCGCTCTTAGGGGGCTACGTGTGGACTGTAGTACCCCCCTAGGCTGTGCCCCCCTTGGTATTATATAGGATTTAGTATGGGGATGTTTTATATAGGAGATTGTGTGGCGTTATGAGGGGGGGGATGGTTCCGTCGTACCCCCACTCTCCCCTTGAGAGGTCCAAAATACAGTTTTGGGTGTGTGGTGTCGAAAACGTTTTTTTTTGTGCGCCCTCGAAAAGAGAAATAAAAAACTAATTCTGAAACGAAACAGAATATGAATTTAAATCCCGCAGGGAGACAGAAGTGCCCCTAGAAGAAAAAGCACACGCGCCCAAGAGAGGAACAGATAACTGCTCCACGGCCGGGGCAACACGAAGAAGAGGAAAACACCGGATTTGGGCGGTTTCAAAATGAGAACCAAGGCAAAAAAGCGAGAAAGAAGACACTAGAAGACGAAAAGAGAAAAATCGTCCTCAAGGTGATGATGATAACAGATCCCCGTCTCTGCTACAAAACCGATACGGGGGCCATGTCACACAATCTGCCAACTCCTTCCTTCTTCTCGAAAAGAACGGTGTCAAGAGCCAGTATTACCCCCCCCCAGTGAGCAAGTCAACAAGAAACAAACAAACAAACAAACTAAAACAAAAAATAGAATGCAGGGGCTAGTCGAACCGATACCTTGCCGCACAATCTACCGTTTCGTTTCTGCATTCGTCGACAGCTGTATCAGTACAGCCGCCCTTGCCCCCCCCCCATCTCCTTGTCGCCTCTCTAGGCGTCCTCAACTGCATGCCGTAGCGGGCTCCTCTCTACTTCGGCCCTGTGCCACCTCGCCATGAAATGGTCCGCCGCCTCATCGACCCCGCGATACCACACCCCACTCTTCTTAGCCGCTCTCTGTCATAGAGGCCGGTCGCCCCGGTGGTCTAACTGGTAGCCACGAAGCCTGTAGGGCCGGATGTCGAGGGTTCGATTCTCCCCATGGAGGTTTTTATTCTCAAATGGCACCGACTGTCGAGAGCGCATATTATAGCGTGGGTAAGCAAAATCCGACGAACGTTGACGAGGGAAGAAAGTGCTGAAATCTTCTCGCGATAAAAACCAAGGCAAGAACCGTAGTGGGGGGGGAGGGAGAGGAGCCTACTTTCCGACCCCGGATCTGAGTTACGACTAGGGAGGGAGAAAGACGGAAGTGCGAAGATAATGAATGGGATGGAAAAAAAATAAAAACAAATAGTAACTTCTCTGCTCCGAACACTAAAGGGGGGCTTTCTGTGGAGCCCGCTGTCGCTCGAAAAACCCTGAGGTCATCTGCTATACACTGGGCCCAGTTCTTTTCTGGGCGGCCAGGTCCCGGGCTCGTCCCACCGACGATCGTGCCAAACATCACCCGCCGAGTCGAACGCTCATTGGGCGTGCGCGGTAAGGTCCCCGCAAAGAGGAGGCGTCGTTTGCGGATGGTCGTTTCGACGCTCTCGGATTGTGTCTTCTTGAGAGCCTTGGCGTACGACATGAGATGGTCGGTGCGTTGTCGGCGCTGGAAGCCAATGATCCGTAGGAGGAAATTGAGGTGTGCCGTTCGGAGTTCAGCGAAGTGTTCTTTGCCAGGGGTCCACGTCACACACCCGTACAGCAGTGTCTTCATCACCTCGGCCTTTAGTATGCGCACCTTTAGAGTAAACGGGGCATCCTCCATATCGTACAGCACCCGCTTGAACCGATTGTAGCATGCCCTTGCGAGTCGGATGCGTCGTTTGATCTCGGGCATAATATCCGCGCTTGTGACGACAAGACCACCAGGGTAAAAAAACTGCATCGTCTGATTGTACCTCTGGCCCGCTTCGATGACGAGCAGGGAGGTTCGGAGTGCCTGTTTTGGTGTGCGCAGCAGCATAGTCTCCATTTTCGTTTCGGATACGGTCAGACCAGCTGCTTCGAAAACGGTCAAAATAACGGTCATCATCTTCGCAAGCCCTTCCGCCGATCTAGACACAATACCTGAATCGTCGGCGTACAGCATACCCCATATTGCTCTCCGTACACGTGCTAGTGGGTCCTCCCTCACTCCGTCCCCCCCGAGGTCCTCCTGGAGGTGAACCAGGTCCCTCAAGATGACTGGATCCTCACTGAAGCGTATCAGCACGGCGTGTATCACAGCAGCGAAGAAGACATTGAACAGAAGCGGTGACAGCACACATCGTTTCCGCAGCCCCTGAGTGACATCAAACCACTCAAAGTGCTCACCGTCATCCGTACGAACGCGGGCTCGCATGCCTTCGTGGAATTGGCGGATAACGGTCAACATTTTCTTTGGTATGCGGAGGCGCGCGAGCACCACCCACAACAACTCTCGGTCGACGGAGTCATACGCCTTCTGCAGGTCAATGAAGCACAACGTACAGGGGGATATTTTTGGCTCGTCCGAGTTCTGGCAGTCGACGCACGACGAATAGCACGTCGACTGTTGGTCGTGCTCGGCGAAAGCCGCACTGCTCCTCGGGGAGTATCCCTTCGGGCTCGCAGTAGTTGCTGAGACGTGACGCGACCATTTTCAGCTGTACTTTACCTGAACGGGCAACAACCGGAATCCCTCGGTAGTTGTTGCAATCGAATCGATCTTTCTTTTTATGAAGGACCTTAATGGTCGCATCTTTCCATTGCTGGGGAACGTCACCCGTTCTCTACACATTGACAAGCAAGTTATGTAAGTACCGGATGAATTCGGCGTGGTCCAGTTTCCGTAAATCAGCCGGAAGGGAGTCTGTGAAAGAATGACGCGTGTGTCGAGGCCCTGTCTCTGTGGAGAGAGATGGCAGAGGTGGCACCGAAGTTTCTGTAAAGATCTATTGTGAAGAAGAAGAAAAGTCATGGTTTGAAAAGGCGTTTATTTGGCCATAATGGAAAGAAGATTGACCTCAGGGAGACCAATGGAAAAGGAAGAAGAGAAGAGAAGAGTGGAAAAGGGAAGAGGAGTAGAGTAGAGTAGAGTAGAGTAGAGTAGAGTAGAGTGATCGAGGTGGGCGATGCCTGCACCTGATGATCCCGGTACAATGCCCATGCTACGGACAGTTACATTCTACCGTAGTGTGTACCGTTACCTGAAATGTTCTCTACAACGGTATAGTAACGTTCTAACAACGTTCTCAGCATCGTTCCTGATGATGCTTTGGGCATACAACACAGCGCACTACGAGTAAGACAAACTCGTAATCTATCTGCACATTGCAAATACCCGAACGTCTAGACTAAGATACTCATATACTCGTATCAGTGCGTATTGACGGCATATCACAATATATACGTATGGATCTCAACGTCCATATGCTAACACGCCCCCGTGATGAAAGTCAGTAGTTAGAGTAATGCCTACGGTGTAGAAACCTGACACTCAGAATTCAAAATGAACGAGTGAAGAATGAAATAATGGTACAACATATTCAACCCTGCCCGAATGCAACGGCAATATGGAAAATAGTAAACACAAAGTTCACCACATATTTAGTCGCGTGTGATGACGGTGGCAATACGGTTGTACTCAAGTCCGAAAAGCTCATCGTGGTTGTGCATGACCACTGAGTCATAGTGCATGACCACTGAGTCATAACCTGCAATGAGAAGCGTAGAAAGTTATTTGCTGTACTTGCAACCCGCCCCCTCAATTGAATGCTACAATAACAGAGCTACGGAAATCGTACGTAATCTTGCAGGAACAAGAAGAGTCGGTGGGTGTGTACCCAGACAAAATTAGCAATGAACTACTGTATGTACCAGTACGTGTGAATACTCATTTGCCCAGTATTCAACATTGGATAGTTGAAGAGGCATCTGAGGAAACTGAGACGCGTGTCCAGTGTGGGGTATAGATGTGCGTACGTACTCATATGGATCCTACAGAGTAGTACCTGGTGTAAGCAAAGTCAAAGAAGAAAACAAATCGTGGTGTGAATACCAGCGAAGTATACCCTAGAAAAGAAGCCGTAACCCGTATGGTGGGTGTTTAATTCGCCCCCTGAATAGATAACTAGGGCAACAGAAATCGAAGTAGAAACTGATGTCATTCGTCAAGTACAGCGAAAAGTGCACTGTTCAATGGTGTACATGTATGTACGTACGTACTCACCATACGATTAGGAGTACAGATAATACGTCAATATACTACGTTGGGCGCAATCGTATCCCAAAATATCTCGTGATGCTGTGGTGTGGACAAGCGAGCTATATCCTAGCAAATAAAGCGTAAGAATGTATATATTGTACCTATGCTACGCCCCCCCCACATGGATCCTGGGACTAAGGAATCTCACGAAACCGAAAAGAAAACGTGAACGTATACAGGTATGTGTCCAGCTATACTGATACATACATTCAGCATTGTGAGTGTGTATATATTATACGTACTCAAAGAAAAGCTGTGGAAAGCTAAGGAACAACTGATAACAAGGCAGATGTGTATCCGTGACGGCATACAGCAGTGTGCATCATGTTTGATTACATAGAACGTACTCGTGTGAAAATACCCCACGTACAGCAAAGTCGACAGTGGAAAAGTACTAAAACAGAGATAAAGAAAAGGCAGAAAAGGGCAACCTACAGCAGTTCAATACAGCTGTAGTTCTTGGTTGTTGCTGCTCATGATAATGCCGATCTTCGTTTCCGTGCTGTTGTTGCGTAGACCTTCTTGAACGTAGTAGTAGTCGTACTAGTTGAAAATAAGTGGTGCTGCTGATGATCTCCATGATCCTGTTGTTTGTAGGGACTTGCACGAAGAAGAGCAGACCAAGATATGTACGTGTAGAAGCTGTGAGATGATGTTGATGATGGCCATAAACCCTGACGAAATGGTGAAGACTTGTCCCCGTAGTTAATCCGTGATGTGTGCTGGGCCGTGTTGCTCGAAGTGTTCAAGTGCCGGTTGTTGTCGCGGTTGGTCCGCGTTTAGTTCGGTGTAATAGCATATTTGCTCGGAACGCAACAGTATAATGTTGGAACTCCCTACGTACTTGTTTTGGGAAAAATTAGCAAATCCCGGCCACGCAGTGTTTGTCCTTTAGCCCAGATGTCGCCGAATACGTAGTTGGTCCTTAATGCGCTGAAGATAGCGATGGCCAGCTGCTTAATGAACGCCTCGGTGGTGTTGCTGTGGAGCTGAACCCTGGTAAGATTGCAGGCGGCCGTCTTGTCGTCTCCGATTCTTAAAGAAGAGCTAGAAAAGCAAAATATTGTATTTCTTGCTGTAGACTACCTGAACAATGATGAGTAGAAACCGCAGAACTGCTGTTGTAGATGTCGATGCCTTCTCGAAGCAGTGATGTTGCAGCTCGTGCAGCAGTAGTCGAAGGAGATGTAGATCCTGGCGACATAAACCGAAGAAGTTGCGACGATGAAGCGCTGAAGATACCTTCTGTAATCAACGATGATGATGATGGCGAAGCTCAGCAGCTACCGCAAGTAGCAGATGAAGAACTTGAAGTCCCTTTGATGTTGGAGGTGCTAGCTCCTTGTAAAGCAAGAGGTGTTGCCCCTGTGCCAAGCTGATAGTAGCAGGTAAACCGACAGGATTGATTTTCCGTGGCAGGCTGAATAGATGAATCATCAACGGCTTGGCTGCGTGATGCAACGTTTGTTGGCCTTCTCTCCCATATTTAAGGTGGGCGAGGATGAGTTTCTTTCCGAGTGTGAAATCATGCTTCCGCGTAAATACGTAAAGCCGATGCTGGAAAAGGATGCCCAGAAGAAGGCAGGAGGTGATCCCCCTATGCTACACTGCGTAACAGATACGCCAAGGACTTGGCTGTATGATTCAGCACGTGCAGGTCTACTCGGCGATACTTGCACGAGGATAAATATATTTGTACGTACTTCGTACGTAGTAGATCGAAGAAACTATTTTGATAACGACCTCGCGCGTTTTCTATTAGCGTAAAGCCGGCTCGAAACTAACTTTAGTGGTGATGGCGGAAAAACAGAGGTCTTGTAACGTTTCTTCGTGCTTTACAGCGTGGAGGTAGTGCGGAAATATCTTCGCGTGTGATGAGCAGAAAGAGTTTCGTGAGTTGTTTCGCGCTTACAGCTTCAAAATAATATTGTATCGAAAACAAAGCTTTGCGTATGATGTAACAAAAATAGTCAGTGGCATATTTTTGCAATTACAGCGTGAAAACGATGTTGAATGTACGAGTACGAGTTTCGCGCACAGAAGCGTGAAACCGGACTTATTACTTGTACGTGCTACCCGCGGGAAATCGTTACAGCAGTCTCCTTACCTGCTTCGCGCGTAGAAGCGTAGAAGCAGTACTCCTTGTAGTAACCCTTTTGAACGAGTTCGATGAAAATCGATGATGGGAATCAATGTCGATGCTGTCGGGTAGATGACAATCGTCTGAGTTTTGGAGCCGAAACCGTACTCCTCCGCAGCGGAAAACTTGAAATTTCTTCGAATGTAGAACGTGACGCGCTCGCCGGGAGACGTCGTTCCTTGGTGCCAGTCGGTGCGTAGACCAAAGTCGAAGCTCATAACCTGAAATAATGACGCGTGTATCGAGACTCTGTCTCTGTGGAGAGAGATGGCAGAGGTGGTACCGAAGTGTCTGTAAAGATCACCTGAGAAGGAGGAGAAAAGTCATGGTTTGATTAGGCGCTTATTTGGCCATAATGGAAAGAAGATTGACCTCAGGGAGATCAATGGAAAAATAAGAAGAGAAGAGAAGAGTGGAAAAAGGGAAGAGGAGCAGAGTGGAGTAGAGTAAAGTAGAGTAGAGTGATCGAGGTGGGCGATGCCTGCACCTGATCGTCCCGGTGCAATGCGCATGCTTCGGACAATTACATTCTACCGTAGTGTGTACCGTTCCCTGAAATGTTCTCTACAACATTATAGCAACGTTCTAACAACGTTCTCAGCATCGTTCCTGATGATGCTTTGGGCATACAACAGAGCGCACTACGAGTAAGACAAACTCGTAATCTATCCGCATATTGTCAATACCCGAATATCTAGACCGAGATACTCATATATTCGTATCAGTGCATAGTGACTGCATATCACAATATATACGTATGGATCTCAACGTCCATATGCTAACAGTCTGGTCCCACCGCTTTCCAGTTTGGCATACCCCGGACTACTGTGGTCATGTCATCCATGGTTGGTTCATCTCCAAGCGATGGTGCCAACGGTCGTTGTGGGAAAAGGGCGCTGATGGTTGTGTCAAGATTAGGCAATTTCGCGGTGAGGAGGGTGCCGAAAAATCCCTCCCATCGTTCAAGAATGCGCACCTTGTCCCTTAGTAGCGTGCCATCCTCATCCATGATGAACAGCTCGCTTCTCGCTTTTCGAGCATCCAAGCCCACCGTGTCCTTCAGGTGCTTGTAGAAACCCCGCTGGTCGTTGGCAGGGAGGAGTCTCTCTGTTTCAGCAAGATACTCTTCGAAGTAGGCAAGTAATCCTGGGTCAATCAACCCTCGCAGATACGCGCACGCCGTCCTCAGCGTCTTCCACGCAGTCTTGTCCCTCTTAATACTCATGGATCGTCGGGCATCATCCCTCGCATCCCATGCTATTTTGAAGGCAGCTGCGGTTTCAGCGTTCTCGCGCCACCCGAGTTTGTGTGTGCGACGTGGCGGGGGTGGTACCTCTTTCGCTACTGCATCAAGGATTATGCCGGTGAAGGATTCGGCCATTTCAGAGATACTTTTCGGTTGCGGGGGTAGGAAAGGAAGCTTGGAGAGGATCCGCGTCATTACTCGCCTCCTGCAATCTCCGTCAGATCTAAACTTCTGCCGATCGAAAGGCCGGATTTCGTTTTTTGTTCGCACGTGTCGGTTCGGTGCAAAACGACCGCTGAGGCGGACCATCGTGTATACGATATTATGGTCTGAATCCGCCCTGGCTGGGGGCGGAGGTTGGGGGTGGACCTTCACAGCACACACGCGAGATCGGTGTGCTTGGCGAGTTAGGATGTAGTCAATCCGTTTTTGGTCATTGCGGCTGCTGATGCCGTTGAACTTATGAGATATTCCACCCTTACGCGAGCTAAACAAAGTGTTCGTGAGAGCGAGCTTGTTGTCTGAAGTGAATGCCAGCAGGCGTTCGCCGTTACTGTTTAGCTCATCACGCCCGTGTGCTCCAAACACCCTACCGTCACCACACCCTTCCATTCTCTTTCCAGTCCGCGCGTTTGCATCTACCAGTACGAACAAACATTCTTTCGTTGGAATCTGTTCAACCATTTGTCCCAGCTTCTTCCAGAATTCCTCTTTCAGCTGAATGTTGAGGCTGGCTTCCGTTGGGGCATAGGCAACGGCTAGGTGAACGGCAACGCTCTCACCAGTCAACTCGAAGCGCATAGAAATGAGGCGTTCGTCAATCAACTGGTGGGTGTAAACAGACTTACGGCATATTGTCTCCTTTGCTGCCAAACCAACCCCGTACAGTATTTTCCTGCCTCCCGTGTCTTTTTCTTGCCCAGAGCAGAAAATTCGGTATCCAGCTGCAAACAAAGCAGTTTTTCCAGGTCCCCTTGCTTCCTGCAGACCGACGAAGTCACACACAAGCTGTCGGGCTTTCGCCAGCACGCACTCGGTATGCCCATACCCGTTATTCCTTTTTACGGCCAGGGTCCGCACATTGTAGGTCGCTACCACCACTCGTGCCTCCTTTTGTTTCGCTCGGGCCACACGTGCGGCATATTTTGCTAGCCTACGCGTGATCCGACCCCTCCGTCTTTTTGTTCTTTTTCTCTGTATTTTTCGTTTTATCATGATGTAGGCCAAGGTAGGCTCTCTGTTTTCTAGCCCGGTGCATGCCTTCGTTTCCAATAGCTGGGTTCAGCCGTCCCAGCCCATCCCAACCCCGACACTCGCGTCCTCGCTGTCGGGGTGTTTGCTTACCCACGCGCAGCCTCCCCTCTCCCCAAGCTGCACGTATTGCGCTCTCCGCTGTGGCGATGTTCCCCCTCTGCTTTTCGAATGAACTCCTCGGCATCGGGTTGAAAATAAAAATCATCGCCACCACCCCGCGCAGTCAGTAGTTCACCTGCCAGACCGCAACGGGTTCCTCTCTACCGTGGCTCGTGCTCGTGTGGCCACCCGTGGACCGTGGTAGGTCCAGACGGACTCCGGCCCACCCCGATATCGGGGCAGGCCAAAGGGGGGGAGGAGAGGAAGTAGCGGCGCTTTTTTTGTTATACTTTTCAGTCGAGGTTTTTACGTCTGGGCTTTTGACACTCCAATCAAAAATCAAAAACCCTCGTTCTGTGCGCCTTTCCGTTGCACCGACGACAAATCATTCTGGAGGTGTACAGTGTTTTCGGCCAGAAGGAAGGATAGTGTTTTACTGTATATACCATAAAGAGTATATTATTACTGCTGGGAAAATACGTTTTTTGGTTCATAAAGACTCTGTACTCTGTTCGTTTGTTTTGATCCAAGAGGCATGTGGCGCAGCCAGAATATCGGGTCTTCGGCTTATGGATATACACTACGTGTCATATGAAATTAATATGATCATTGAGAATTGGAGACTGATATTTTGGGTGGGAAAAAAGGACTTAGGTCGTTTCTCCTACAATTGTTTTTGAGGTTCATAAATTGACCTATTTTGACCACGGGCAAACAAACCGCAGTATATTATGCAACTCAAAACGAAGCAGTTTGGCCACAAATAGATATGAATACCAGTTTGATCAGGCCGCCTCGATCAATCTGCGCCCCAGGTTGGTCGAGGTTACGTAGAGGTTAGAAAGTTAGGATACTATTTGAGCCATTGCAAAGGCTTTTGGATGCATGATATATATATACGTCGTATATAATAGCGGTGGTACTTTTAGTATAGGGCAGCGGCCAAAAACAGGTACACCTGGTCCGTTCGGGGCCAAAAACAGGTAGTACTAAAATCAATTTTAAACCGCACCCCACGAACCTGCCGTTCCTTGCAACCCAAAGTAGAGTTTTTTTCATGCTCTTCGTGCTCGCCCGGTGGCTACGTATACGAGTAGCTACTATTAATAGGACGAGGAACGAACGCCTGCTGCTGTATTCGCCCTTCTTAGCTTGCGACACCCCTGGTATTCCAAGTCAGCCACAATCCCGAAGGGGAGCCTTCTATCTCGTATTATTTCGGCGGAGATGTGCAGGCAGATATGTGTATCGCTCGAGTGGCGTGTAGTGCGAGGTGAATAGGGAGGAGGGGGTCTCCGCGTACGTCGGCATTTGTATAGGTGGAACTATGAAGGGCCTCTGATTGGCTTAAAAACGACAAAAAAGGTGAAAATCAAGCAGAGTAGACAAAAATAGGTATACCTGGGGTTTAAAGAGGCAAAAACAGGTACAACGAGTTTTGGACCAATGGCAGGGCACGTGGAGTGCGTTTTTTACTTGATTTCAAGCATGTACCTGTTTTTGGCCGCTACCCTTTAGTATACGTCTATGCAGCTGCTGCATATACACTCGTATAGAGAGACTGAAGCAGTCGCGTACGAGCCCACGCTCGCACCGACGCTCAGCTAGTAACGGAAACCTACACTCGCCCGGCCGCCAGCCAGGAACTCTCACTTTTACAGCATCGTGGAGGGACGATGCGATGGATGCGATAGATCGTCAGGGGTTACAGTTAGTTGCGTGTAGACGAGATTTGTCCGGCAGTTCGAATGACACACGCCACCAGGTACACTTGTCGCGCTGTTTGCTGTTGCTGTGAGCCTGTGTTTTATCGTGTCCACCTACTGGGGCGCCGACAGAATGCTCGCTACTCGCCGAGCACGGTGAGTATCTGGGTGCCGTCGCTGCTCGCTTGGCGAGCAGAGGCGGCACGTCCTGGGCGACGGTGGGGATACCTAGATTTTTAACTTAAAACTTGTACCAGTAAGTACGATCGAAGTACGAGTACGTTGTAGCGTCAGCTGCTCTGTTAATACTGCTACACTGGTGGCCATTTGGGTGCCTTGCGGTGGGGGTCTACGCAATCTGGCGAGAAATGAGGTTGGCCATATATGCTAAAGTCCCTTGTTCCACAACGTATACCCCACAACCTCTGCAGGTTGGGTAATGTGGTCACAACGGGTCCATTTTTTCATTTTTTCTTGCGTGGTGTTTATTATACCGTTTGACAGAAATCGCGAAAACAAATAAAGGCACGACACAAAACGACGAAACACGCAATGATAATGGGAAAAACCGCAAAAATAAATCGGACGAAAATCGAAATAGGAACTTAAACAAAATACGAAATAAATCGTCGCGAAACACGAAACAATATTAATGTTGTACATATATGTACGTACGTATCATATGAATATACACAAAACAACTGTAAATAAATCTCACCTTAACAGCTCACTCGTTATGTTGAAGGATCAACAACTATGTTGCTCGTGTTTTTTATATACTCCTGTAGATCCCGCCCACTATTTTGCATGCACAAAACCATGTTCGTTTGCAACAAATAAATGCTCTAAATTAAAAAACAGCTACAACGTATGTTAGAAAAAAATACAAAAAACTTGGGCTCATGGCGCTTTCGGGTAAGACGAATGATGTGCACTACGTACGAGTATATTTTGTCACATTCGTAATCCATTGTGTTCTGCAAGGAGAAAACGGAAAACTCGTACAAAAAGTGACTTGGTTAAAGCTTGGATTCTCATTGAGACACAATAAATAAATCTGCCAATATGAACACCTTTCCGTGACAAATACGACTGCATCAAACATATTTTGACTTGATTTTAGTGTTGTATTGAAAAGTTGTCTATCAATGATATATTTTTTTCCTTCATTTAGGTATCGATGTTATCCTCGCTGTGAGAACGCCGAAGACTTATAATCCAAATATACTAGATTCGAGTATTGGTTTTAAGCCAGTCAAAATCTGGTTGTTTACCTCAAAAATATGTTTTTACTTGGTTGGATGTGTAGAGTAGTAGTGCTGATCACGATGGATCAGCTGCCTCTACCCCCGAGGCGCGCAAGCGCCATCACTACGCTCGTCCGGGACATGTGTCCTTCGACGAACGAGGTCACAAACTTACCACTTTAGCGGTGGAAAGCTTTAGGCGTCTCGGGGTAGAGGGCAGCACTTTCATCGACCAGCTGGCTGCTAGTGTTGTGGGGGGGGGACGGTGGATCGATGCCTAGGAAAGGGGTGGTGAAAGAACGCCTGTTGCAAATCGTCTCGGTGACCACACCGGTCGCCATTTCCACGAGGGTTTCATGCTTCAAACTTCAGCTCAGGGGCCGCCAGGAAGCGAGGAGGAGCAGGGGGGGCTGACAGACCCACACCGATGGCGTGGGGATGGAGCTTGGATGCGGCTTAGTACATAAGAATTGAACGCAAAGAATGCATATTGGGAAGAAGGAGGGAGCAAGGACAACAATTGGAATATTGCAGATAAATCTTGGCGGGAAGCAGACATAGAAGGGTGTTAGACTGTACGCATAGGTTTCCTTGGTTTCCGTGGTTTTCTGCTTTTGGGAATTTTATGAGTGATCAACGCTGAAGATCATGCTGCACATTGTCGGATGGCAAAGATAATAACACTATTAATAAGAACAATAATAGAGTAACGAGAAAATCGAGCGAAATGTTTACATGTGTTGGACGCATAAAAAAATCGTTAACGTTGCAAGAAACTAATGACCACCTGTGTACCTGGTATATAAATATATATATTACAAACTTAAAACACAACAGCTGTGCGCTGGAGGATTTCGTCGAAACTCACATTTGGTAGTTGATTGTGATACTTCAATCAAGCGTACCTACTGGGTTTTTTATGTCCTCATGTAGGGTGTACATCCGGTATGAGGGGAACACAATCTGAGGCTGTAGAACTCAGAGAGCGTGCATCTATGTGGGAACAAATGATTGGTAAAAAAACCCAAAAGCGGGAGGGGGGGGGGGAGAAGGAGCGGTTTTTCTCGTAACTTAGTCACTACTTAATATATATCGAAAACAAACTTACGAGGTATTACTGATTTATACGCATACAGGTATAGTCCGTTTACCCAAAATCTTCCAATTTCCCCCCCCAGCACTCAAGTGCAGTTTCCTCAGGGTGGACGGTGATGTTCTGGAATCTGATTACACCTTTAAATAGCCGTATTCAAGACCATCCTTCGTACCGATTAGTTTTTTAAAAAATATTTATTCGCCGATTTATATCGAAAAAACACGTAATATCTGTTCGCTTTGGTATGGGTGTCACAGCTTTCATACGACATAAAAGACGACATATTTGGACCGCCCGTGTACTTCCGGTCAGGGAAAGCTATTTACATTTAGAATTGGCGAAAACCCGGATGTTGAGGGTATATTCTTCGCTTTGGTATACGGTACCCCACGCGGTCAAGGATAGATTATGTTTGTTTTACACGAATGAATATATATTTCTGGAGATATATCGCATTTTGTTTTGCCGCATAATAACTGGTCGTCAGCTACCACACAGCTCCATACACCGCACATTCAGACGACTTCCAGGCCTTCCTCACTGCTGTGCCGAAGTACCCACATCGACCAGGTCTCGTACATTTGGCAACCTCAAATAAATGCGGGGTGCCGGGTCACTTCGAGACAATACCGGAGTAAAAAAAAATATCTGGCCGTTTCCAAATATTTTCAGCATATTTTCGGCCGAAAATGTTGCATTTTTTCCCAAAAAAACAAACTCCACGGCAATCGACGTATCTCGACGCCGCGGTCACGATCATCGCTGTGTTGCATTTCCAATGTTTTTTTTTCACACGTTATGACCAAAAACGTAATAGGAAGTATTGTCCCGGACGGACAATATATATTGGTGTTGTGTTCTTCATCATAGATGCTGATGATATTTAATGATGTCTGATTACCGCATTACGTCCTTACGGCGAGGCTGATTTAGCGGTAAGTAATAGGGGTGGGCCGCGGTAATTACTGTAGACCCCCTGCCCGCTATATACAAAATAACCCACTCATTTTCATAGGAAATCCGTGCATTGTTTGCAGCCTTGGGCAGCTCCTGCCTTGCATGTTTTATTTTGTTTTCTTGCGCTGGCGCCCTGCGACCTGCTGCGACCATAGCGAGGGCATGTTGGATAGCGAAGAGGTCCAAGCACGCTGGTCTGCGTCAGAAGATCGATCGGTTCATCAGACCGACTATCATGGGACCGGAATCCAGAACAGGATTTTCGACATTTTCGCAGTCCTTTTCTCCCCGGGACGCTAAACAATATCCCCTACTCTGTCAACGAACGATCGGGCAATTTTCGAGAGAAATCTAGGGGTACCCCTCGTATAATCAACGGTCGCGCCGGTAGACCATTGGTCAGCTTTAAAGGCTACTTGCAATGGTACCCTAGTTCGAATCCCACCGTGGTGAGATTTTTTACTTTATTTGAAAAAATATAATGGAACCAATTACTGAGAGCGCTTTCGTGGCTTGGGTAGGCGGAATCCGACGCAAGTCGACGAGGGAAGAAAGGGCTCAAATCTTCACGCGATAAAAATACAAAGCACGTACCGTAGTAGGGAGGGGGGGGAAGAGCCTACTTAGTGACCCCGGATCTGAGTTACGACTAAATAGGGAGAGAGAAAAAAAGGGCGAAGATAATAAATGGGATGGACAACAAAAAATGGCCGATTTTGCAGGCTCGCTTTTTCAACGGATGGCAAACCCGAGCCAACTGGCCCTGCTTCTATTTTTTCTATCGAAACAGGGCAGAACATACGGAACAAGCGGCCTGGTTCGATTTTATTTATCGAAACCGGGTGAAAAAACGATGTAGGGCCAGTTGGTCATCCGGTAAAATTTCGGGCCTGCAAAATCAGCCAATACCACCAGATTCCTCTCCAAACTTGACCAATGGCCATTAAGATAGTACATAGGGGAAAGAATTTAGCGTCCCCTGGAGAACAAATCTGCGAAAGTATTAAAAAATTATGTTCTAGATTCCGATCCCATAATAGTCGACCTCAATATCCCAGCTGGCCAAGTATATATTAATAGTACACATACTTTGAAGTATTGGGTAAAGCACTTCAATACGAATGGAAATATAAAAGAGAAAAAAAAACGTTGTCCACATTTAAGTATGTGCCTGTTGGTCCTAGCGGGGATGGCTCATAAAAATCCCCTGCTTTCGTCGTAATTACCCGTAAGAATATAATATGTCCGGAAATTACGTATTTACTTTCAACACGAGAATTTCCAGCCGTAATCCGACATCATTGCTCGTAATAACTCAGGAGCTGGGACGGTGGCGTCGTGTGGGGGGGAGGGGGTGTTCGTGGTTTGCGGTTGCTTGATACTGGTTTCCCGATATGTTGAGATTTCATACTGGCCTACGGAGATTTGGGTTTTATATGGTGTGGCGAGGCACTTTGATCTGAGATGATGGATGCCTCGCGTGGATGCTGTTCCCTCCTCGGAGCAGTTGATGACATTAATATACGACCCGGGCTTTGATGATAAAATACTGCCTGTATATATGTGAGGGTGGAGCCTGACGGAAAGGTACGGCTCGCCCCTGTGTGGTGTTTATGATGGGCCTTTCACGACAGGTACTGGCTCTACTTGTGTGTGCATATTTCGTATATTGGCGATACGAGTAAATATTCTACTACTTTATCCTTGGCGACTCACGGTATAGCCGTGTCGTTACACAGAATACGTTCGACAGCGGCGTATACAAACACGATAATCGTAGTGCTTCATGCCCGCAGGTCGCGGGAGCGCTACGCTGTACTAGAGGGAGCGTGGTACATGGAGGACAGGCTGAAGAGATGGCTCTCAGCTTGGACGCATTTTGGATGGGACGCGTTGGTGCCGGACAGCAGCAACGACAGGTCGAGGAACTGAGGGTGCAGCTAGCCGCGGCGACTGCGGCTTGGGCAACGTCGAATGCGGTTCTGGGTGCTGTCACGAGTGAAGGGTATGCCCATAGAGCAGCCAGGAGATCTTTGGAGACGAAGGCGGTGCGCCATGATCATTTGGGTCGTATTGGCGTTGATCTGGAGAAAACGTTGGAGCAGGCGAAAGTAGGCCTTTCCAAGGAGCAATGGGAGGTAGGCCTTCGCGTTGAGCACGACGCTTGCCCGACTGTGCTGGATGGTCTACCATTCGCGGAGCGCGAAGCATATCTCTCAAGAATGGATGCAGAGCATGCGCCGAAAACAGCCAACGCGGCAGAGCGAGCAGGGCACAAGAACGCAATGTTGGGCCCGTCTTCTTTTTCGAGGCGGTCGAAAATCGAGCAGGGGGAGTCGGGCCCAGATACGAAGACATCATGGAAGTAGACATGCTTCGTGATGCTGGCGTACTGCCTGCTCGAAATTCGGAGGCATCTCTACAGCAGCAGCACGAGGCTGAGGAGGTGGAGCTTGGTGTTGCTTAACCTGCTGTGGAGAAGCTCGCTGGGCGGCTAGCTGCGTCCGTACAGCAGCACGACGAGGCTGAGGTGGAGAAGCTCGGTTTGCCGAGGCTGAGGAGGAGAAGCTCAGTGTTGCTGAGGATGACGTTGTGGAGTTTGATTTTGCTGAGCCTAAGGTGAATGAGCTTGGTGCTGGCGGCGAACCGAATGTGGCGGGGGTGGTGTGGACGGAAGAGTGCCGTAGGTGGGCTTGGGCCAGAAGGGTGTAACATACCCGTTCGACCTAGGCAAACGGGATGGGCCTGACACGGTTGGGGGGGGGTACAGTGATGGACAAGGGTTGGAGCTTGTGCGAGAGGAGATTAGCAGCAGCGGCAGCAGCAACATCAGCAGCGGGGCGCGATATTCCCTCTTTGATCCAGGGAAACAGGCTGGTTATGTTTCCCAGTGTGGCCACCTTTCTTGTTGGTGGATTCAGTGGATCGGGTTCGTTTGGTCCTTTGTTTTGGTTTTGGGCTTCTCAGTGTCTCGGCCGGCATATTTTAGCAAGGACTGCTGTAGTTGTGGTGAGCTCGTACCCTGATAGGATGGATCCCAGCTATGTGTGTGATTGGATGATACCTCGGTAAGAAAGTTGACTTTCCCGTTTCACCCAGGCAAGTTTCTAATCGGCTTGTATGTGTGAGCGAGGGTTGTAGTTATGTGATTGTACCCTACGGGTATGATGGACCCCAGGTATATTTTGTGTATGTGTTTCTGTTGGAATCACGGGGGGCGTTGTGATACCATGCTTATACAGACAAAGTGCACTGCTGTGTGGAACCAGTTTGTGGTGGACTGATTTTATAGCACGCTGCAGTACATGATAATTTTTGACGGCTTGATTCTACAGCAGCAGTGCATGATGTGTTAGACTGCTGTGTATAGGTATAGCGTATGATATTTCGCATTGAAGGATGTGTCGGAACAATAGTGCTGATTATTGGCTTGATTTTACTACGCATGTTATAGTGTGTTGGGAAACTGCTGCTAATTTTGGCTTGATTTTTCAATGCATGATCATTTTGTTGGAAAATTACTGCTGATTATTGGCTTGATTCCACAGCAGTACATGATATTGATGTAAAAAAATCAGTGCTGATGTAATGTAATGGTAAAATTATTTTCGTGGTTGTGGTGAAGAAAGATCTACCCGAAATCGGCACTGACGTTGTTTTTGTCACTATTGTTGTGTTGGTAAAAATCACGAGGGGGGGGCTGATGGCATGATTTTACCCACAGAAATAGTGCATAATGATGTGGTAATAACGATTTGACTTGGTTCCTGGCGCTAAAACTAACCACCCGATGCACCCTTTGCTCAACGAGTCAGACCGCACCCTCACGCTGCGGATTTATGAGATGTAGTCCATGCCTCGGTGACATTGGGCCGCGGCAGAGACAAGCGTTGAGTCCGTGGGGCAGGGATCAGGAGACGGGGGTTGAACGCGTGGGGCTGGGGTCGTTTAGTAGAAATGGCCTACAGTAGATTAGATGTTTTTGGATCGTTTTGTTTCAGTAGGAATTGACAAGCCAAAATATTTATGACGCTTGGATTTTAGCATGCTTGCATTGGATATACGAGTATAACCATACGTACCTGGTATACTGGCACCTGATATTTGTTATTCTGAATTGCGTACTACGGCCTCTGGAGTACGATGTCAGAATACTATAGAATAACAGCATCAACAGCTGAAAAGTGTCACGTATCTCGGTTTTGGCAGCCTGTGTATCATGATCTGGGGTATTATTGAAAGACGATGCTGTACCTGGTACATATATATGTTTTTTTTTAATATGAAGATAGTTGAATTATGACGCTGGACCGAGCAGCTCTGTACGTGAGTGCACGCATACAACGACATCGACGTTCTGTTTGTTTCGTTGTCTGCGGCGCTCATTCTGTATAAATCGCTGATTGTTCTGGTTCGGATTTGAATTTGGGTTTCGAGTTTATGGTTGAGGGGTTTTAGAGTCACACTGATATCGCAGCAGTGTACTATCAACTTTGCAAGTAATGTTTTGTCGTCTACAGAGCAGGGGGGAAAGAGTAGTTGTACTCGGTAAGACGTCGAAGACTTTCCATCGCAGATAGTGGAGTCGCATTATATCATACTTGCATGCGGACTATGCACGCAAGGCTACTAACCGGAGGTCTGTCTCTGATGGAGCAACTATTCGCGTTGGTGTATGTGTATGGTTTGATTATAGGACGTACATGTCCGGAGCATGTGTCTAACGGGTAGTTTGAGATCAACACGTACGGTCGGCAGAGAAGCGTGCCGACGTTCTCATCAAACCGTTGCGTTCTGAGACGTTTCGCTTTGACCGTAACTCTGTGGTGAACTTGTTGTGATTTCATCCACTGGTTCGTTTGTTTGTTTGTTTTTCCGGGGGTTTAGGGCATTTGCTTTCGGGGGATCATAGTAGGAGTTTTCGATGTTCATGGGATGTTTTTGGAAATTACTTGAAGAATTAACGCGCAACTTCAGGAGTTCTTAAGGAAATGGAGAAAGTGTTGGGAGGTACCCATACATTTAATAAGGTTTAATACGCCAATAGAGTATGCCGATGGTCCTGATAAATCGTGCCGTACGCTTTGGCTATTGGTCAACTGCGCACAACGTACAGGGGAACCATTTGCTCTCGTATACCTATAGTACTTTTGGATTCAGATGCGGATTGTTGTCTTGTTGTATACTTCCGAGGGGGGTGTCAAGCAGGGGGGCTGCTACGATTTGATTTGAGATGTTCTGTATCAGAGATTTTCTGCTGTTGTGCTTTTTCAGAGTACAACACAACAAGGGGGCCGATGTTATCGGGCGGTACGGTATCTATTTGAAGACGGTGTTATTGATTTTGTTTGAAGGATTTACCAGCATACCCACGTTTGTTGGATTTTCCCCTTCCCGTAGTTGCTACGAGCTGGGCCAGCCAAGAAACCTACAAAGCTTCCTACAGTAGTATCTCGTGAACCACTGCGAATTAGGCTACAAAATTTTGAAGCGCCAACCCTGACATAGCAGTGCTTGTGCAATTTGTTTTTGTATCTTAATAATTATATACATATTTTTTTCTCGACTCGATCTCGCCGAGATATCCGCGAAAACTCGAAAACAACATTTTTTTCATTCTAATTTCGTATAAAAAATGTCATTTTCGATCAACATGAAATTTGGTGGGGACAATGCTGAAGACACAAGGAGAAGATCGATGTAAGTCTCGTTGCCCAATTCGCCACCCATCAAGACATATGACCAAAACTCGATTCCATATATAAGTCAAGTAATTACGGAAAAAATGGTAATTCCGTCATGCCCCGACCAATTTCGAGAGTTTTACTCTGAAAATTTCACCACGTCTTTGAACCGTGCGTGCAAAAATACCTGCCGCCTGCCCTCTTTGATTTTTTTTTTTCCAGGTAGTTTTGATCGCTTTTGCATTTTTTTCGATTTTTGGATCGTCGTATCTCTCTCGAGGGGAAAAAAAAAAAAAAGGGCAGGCGGCAAGTGTGTTGATTAGTACATGATCTACACTGTAAGGGGGTGGCGATGCTGCTGTAGTCGAATGGAGATTGCGGGCGTGTTGTTCATTTTTGGACACGCATAACATGCTGTAGGGATTTTAGGTGTACCTCTTCGGACTTGTGTATCCTTTCCCTGCTAAGTGTGCGTGTTCTGTAGGATTCTCAGATGGCTCTAGCACTTTTGTGACCACGGGCTGTGATCTTGCTAGATCAGACTATAGGGATTAGCAACTGAAACGAGTTTAATGTGAAGACAACAACAACAACAACAACAACAACAACAACAACAACAGATAAAATTACCCCATACCAGTATATATGTACGAAGTATATATGAGGTGAAACAAAACCCTCCATCAACCCCTCTGTTGATATACGGCGCTGTCGAACGTGTTCCGTGTAACCACACGGCTATACCGTGAGTCGTCAAGGAGAGAGTAGTAGATAATGTAGTCATATCGCCAAAATACCAAATATACACATACAAGTAGAGCCAGTACCTGTCGTCAAAGGCCCATCATAAACACCACACAGGAGTGAGCTGTATATTTCCGTCAAGCTCCACCCTCTACCCTCACACATATACGGGCAGTATCTTATCATCAAAGCCCGGGTCGGATCTTAACATAATCGACTGCTCCCAGGAGGGAGCAGCATCCACGCGAGGCACCCATCGTCTCAGATGATATTTCCTCGCCACACCATTTAAAACCCCAATCTCCGTAGACCAGTATGAAACCCCCACATATCTGGAAACCAGTATCAAGCAACCGAATTCCACAAACAGCCCCCTTTTCTGTGCGCGATACGATAGGTCCCGGATACCTCATCACCGATTGCCAGGTAAAACGGCAAGTCCCAAGTTCCATATAANTTATATGGAACTTGGGACTTGCCGTTTTACCTGGCAATCGGTGATGAGGTATCCGGGACCTATCGTATCGCGCACAGAAAAGGGGGCTGTTTGTGGAATTCGGTTGCTTGATACTGGTTTCCAGATATGTGGGGGTTTCATACTGGTCTACGGAGATTGGGGTTTTAAATGGTGTGGCGAGGAAATATCATCTGAGACGATGGGTGCCTCGCGTGGATGCTGCTCCCTCCTGGGAGCAGTCGATTATGTTAAGATCCGACCCGGGCTTTGATGATAAGATACTGCCCGTATATGTGTGAGGGTAGAGGGTGGAGCTTGACGGAAATATACAGCTCACTCCTGTGTGGTGTTTATGATGGGCCTTTGACGACAGGTACTGGCTCTACTTGTATGTGTATATTTGGTATTTTGGCGATATGACTACATTATCTACTACTCTCTCCTTGACGACTCACGGTATAGCCGTGTGGTTACACGGAACACGTTCGACAGCGCCGTATATCAACAGAGGGGTTGATGGAGGGTTTTGTTTCACCTCATATATACTTCGTACATATATACTGGTATGGGGTAATTTTATCTGTTGTTGTTGTTGTTGTTGTTGTTGTTGTTGTTGTTGTCTTCACATTAAACTCGTTTCAGTTGCTAATCCCTATAGTCTGATCTAGCAAGATCACAGCCCGTGGTCACAAAAGTGCTAGAGCCATCTGAGAATCCTACAGAACACGCACACTTAGCAGGGAAAGGATACACAAGTCCGAAGAGGTACACCTAAAATCCCTACAGCATGTTATGCGTGTCCAAAAATGAACCACACGCCCGCAATCTCCATTCGACTACAGCAGCATCGCCACCCCCTTCCCCCCCCCCCCCCTCCCACTCTGTACCAATGAATTTGCCGACTACAGTGTAACTACTGTCTGAAGTGCTGTCTGTACAAAAACACACGGTAGGCGTGGAAACAAGATGGAGCACGCAGCTGCTGTCTGAAGTGCTGCCAGAATGTCAGTCCGTGGGCACACAGTGAAAAAGAACAGCCAACCAAAGCCATCACGTCAATTGACAATTACCCGAACCTATCCTGAACGTCTGTGTTAGGCACAGCGTTATAGACATCGACACTGATTAGGAATCGTTCCACATTGAAGGGGTCTTCCACGATCAGGCACACAATTAAGGCACCCGGGGTGTCCGCGCCATCTCTGCCGCGTCTCTCTACAAAACCAGTTACGTCATCCACACAGACCCAACAACAACATTCAGGGGAAAAAGCGAAATATTTGCCAACAAAAAGAGTGTTTGTCCGTTCGCCACTGGTCGATGTCGTCCGTGCTCCGGATTGCTGCTCCGGTGAGCTGCTGTGCTGCTGCGCCGGCGCGCTGCTGTGCTGCTGTTCCGGCGCGCCGCTCAGGTGCCGCTTGGCCAGTCCTAGCACGACCACACTCGACCCGCTCTGTCCGTACACGCTCCCGTTGCTGTCCTTCCCGGTCGGCTCCTCGCTTTCTCCCTCGTTGCACTCAGGGTGCTTGGTCTGGAAAAAACATTTCTCGCGCTGAAGGGTTCAACCAGCCCAGGCTCCAGCTCGTCGCCACACGCTCCCTCCTTATTTGATGGCGAAGCCAGGTTACTGATACAGTACAGCTTCCTCTAGCAAACACACCTAGGGCCGTGTACGTAGTGTCCGTCCACCTTTCTGATGGCGTCTTCCTCCGCGCACAAAAGTGAGATGGACATTGCTGTCTACACCGACGGCCAAAAAGGCCCGTGCATCTGAACTTTTGCGCCCGACGCACCAGTGCCGATCCAACTCTACCGCTGCACTCGCTTCGCGGCGGGTGCGCAGCAGCAAGAAGGTATCCGTCCGCCTAAGGGAGAGTCTAGCCTTACTCGCTAGACAGACCCCCCCCCTCGCTATGGGCCATGCCAAAGCAAATACCTTGCCGAGGCAGCGAGGGGAAGAAGGAAAAACTGTGTGGTACCTCGTCTCTACTGGTCTCCGTATCACATGAAAATAGGTGTTTTTGCATAATACGCCTATATATATACACCTGCCTACAATATACATTTTCAGAGATTTATCGAAACCTCCAATCATAGAGGCGCATTTACCGGTTTTATCACTCAAATTGTACCACATACATAAGGTACCAAATACATCATGATATATTGCTTGTTTTACGTGTTTTTGGATGTTTTTGTTTCATTACTTCGTATACCACGAGAAGCCGTCCACACAACTCCACCCTAACACAAACACTAACAACCCAAAATCTAGTCCAGGCGGAGATCCGACACGTGCTCGGCTTTATCCCGCGTTTTAGACAGTCTCAAACAATGTGCGGACAACCACAGAAACCGTAATAAAATATAGAGTCGCCATATATTTAGTACTGTATCTAGTACGAGTTGCGAGTCAAGAGCACAAGAGCAATGCCTGGCAAAGGCTACTGGAATCATAGGTAACGAGCCTTAACGCCAGGAATATTATCATGGCGGAAACGAAATATCTGATGGAGGGAAAAGGTGCAGGGAGCAGGGGTCGTGCGTCGTAGTGCGTAATAGGTCGGATGTTCAACTCTTGGGCTACAACATATTATTCACATCTGGATAGTTTTTTTCTCGGGGTGTGCTTCTGTTTTTCTCGGATGTAACTTCGATGCAAATTTCATATAATACTACAGTGCAAGGCGTGATATACTGCGAGGTAACTTCCAAAAACGAGGCACCGCCAACGTCAACACAACGATACCCACCGCCCTCATCGACACAACACAAACATCGACCGCGCGCCTTCACACCAACACAACGATACAGCGCACACATCGACACAAGCCGAGGGGATCCAAAGCAAAAGTTCGGCAAGTACGACGACACAGCCGGGTCTCTACGAGTATTGATCTGCCTACGACGCAACGATATTGACACAAGGTATGCATGTATGCCGGTGTTTGTGTGATTCTGTTTTTATTTTATTTCGTCAGATTCTCTTGTACTATATTATCGTCGCCCTTTCGGTATATTCCCCACGTTCTTCTGTGGTAGTCGTGTGAATCAGATCCGGGTTCATATACATTGCAGGCTCCTCCTACTTCCTCTCCACTACGTATGGTATCTGGGCTTTTTTTCATCGTTAGAAGAGTTCAACGCTTTCTTCCCTCGTGGGCTCTCGTCGAATTGCGCAAACCAAATCTACGCGCTTTAAGCTTTGGATTCCTTGTTCACGCGTGCGTAGGTGTATACGATAATATAGGCCTGATACATGAATGTACATGACGCGAAAAACACATTATATACCCCATTGTTAGGCATACAATACATTATATGTAGGTCCAACCTTTGAGCAGTAGTTCGCTGGGGCACTGGCCCTCATCAAGGTAGCGATGCTTTCAACCTTTCCGGAAACATAGGTAATCTCAGGAGGGACCACCTATTTCAACTCTGTACCCCCCCCAAGGTAAAAAATGTATGATGTCTTAGGAACAAGGAGAATGACCACCTGTGCAAGATGAAACGCTTCATTCAGTCAAAACCCCTCGTTTTGTTTTCGCCTTTCTGTTGCACCAACGACAATTAGAAGAGTACGTAGCTATGCCGTGTTTTGGGTGAGAAGGGATGATATGGTGCTAGTGTACCCAAGGGTGCGCGCGGATCTGAATCCCAGACACCCCACTACGAGGTATAATGGAGGGGAAAACCGGACCGTTGTGATCCCAGGAAACAATAAGTAACGTTGTGTTTTTTATGACCTCCCCCCTCCACCCCCCCCCCCCGCAACCAGCAAAGACAAAAGAGGGGGGGGTCTCTAAAACCAAGTGAAAAAAGGAACAAAAAAAAAAAAAATCGTTTTCGCTCATTTCGTCCTGTCATCACAGCGATCCGGTTTGTTTCTCATTCTGACCTTCGTAGGAGTCTGGTGTCGTTTTCTCTTTTTTTTTTTGTGCGCCCTTGGTGTACCAGAAATATTATTATTGCTGATGTCAAAAATACCTCGTTTTCTCTTTTGAAGGACTGAAAACCTGTTTTTGTTTTGTTTTCACCGAAGAGGCATATCGCGCAGCTCGAACATAGGGTCTCCGGCTCACGAGTATACACTCGTACGTGACAGATGTTATGATTATGATCATTAAGAAATGGAGACTCATATTTCGTGTGGAAATAAAAGGTATTACTGCGTAAAAATGGCAATCTGGCCAAAGGTGAGAGATTCCAAACATCTGTCGCGTAATGCTCTATACATATAACACAGAGAAGTATTGTACGAAACGGCAAAATGAGATGTATCGAAATAAAAAGAAAAGGGACGTGACGCCACGAATATTCTCAGGGCGGAAACGGAATATTCGCTGGAAGGAAAAGAAGCAGGGGGTTGTGCGTACCGGAGCCGGCTGCAAGGACGGTGGGCCAGGTCTAAAGGCTTTGTAGTACGACTGCATTTCACCATCATGTATATGTTTTCGATATGCAGCTACAAACAATAGTACGTACATATAGCCCGAATAACGAAGCAAAGTGGAAAATCGAATCGATTTCAAATCGAACCAATTCGAATCGATTGGAGTTTCTCCATCATGCATGTCAGGCTCCTGCTGGGCGAACGTCTCAACGGCGATCCGTCGCTGCTTGAGCTGCTCGCGAGAACCACACCAACGCTAGTATCGTCGACCGGCGATCGAAGCATTAGCCACGCCCACCGCTACAGACGATAGCACAACGTTGCCCGGCGGTGGCTCCTAAAACAAAGCATGGCGACCGAAAGCGCAATTTTTGCACCAGCTCGATGGGCCATGCCCGACGAGATCCAAGCGATCGATCCATGACACGGAGTAAACGCTCAATGATTCGATAGCTGCATCGCCGTCGCGGTATTGTGCGTGGCGTTTAAGGGCTTCCTGCGTGCACCCAAGAGAAGCCGAGAGTGATAGCTTCCTAGCCTGGGCCTGAAAAAAAAAAACGGAGATTGTAGGTGGTGTTCATGTACGAGGCACGCCGTCGCTCACAGCTGCTCTCCTCGGTACTTGTCAGCCAGGTGTTGTGTGGGATGTCGCGAGGTCGAGGTTTTCTTATCTCATTCTTATTCCGAGATAATACGAAACATACTACGTGGTTTCGCCCCATAGAACCCCAAAAGCCCTATTTGCCATCAATATTAATTGAATTCAATACAATTCGTATAAAACAGACCATTGGACATCTGATTCGATTCGAAACTTTCCTTCGGGCCCAAATACTCGTATGGAACTGATGTTGAGGGAGATTGTATCTTTACCGGTTTTAAGACGGACCAGTTTCCAGGAAACTTCGTCGGTGGGAAAATACGATTTTGCGTTATACCCGGTGAAACCACCTATGTTCCGTAGAAAGGATAGAAATATCAGAATAACGCGACATCCTACACGACACCCGGCTGACAAGTACCGAGAGGAGAGCACCTGTGAGCGACGGCGTGCATCTTCACGTGCACACCGCCTACAGCTTTTGTTGAGGGCCCAGGCGAAGAGGCTATCACTCTCAGCTTCTCTTGGGTACACGGAGCAAGCCCTTAAATACCAAACACAACACCGCGAGAGTAATGCAAATATCGAAGTCTTGAGCGTTTATCTCTGTGTTCTGGGTCGATCACTTAGTCCTCGTCGGGCATGGCCCATCGAGCTGCTGCAAAAATTGGGCTCGCGATCACCATGTTGTATTTTAGGACCCTCTGCCGGACCACGTTGTGCTATCATCTGTAGCCGTGTACGTGGTTGTTGCTTCGATCGCCACTCGTTGAAGACCACGATTTATCGCTTCGTCGGTGTTTGTTGCGGGCAGCCCGAATAGCGACGGGTCGCCTCGGGGACGTTTTTTCAGTGGGAGCATGTCATGCATGTTGGATAAACTCCAATCGATTAAAATCGGTTTGACTCGATTTGCAAAAATTATAGAGTATTTTGGCACTTCTTGGCAATTCGATCGGATCGATTTTCCCTCGTGGCCACAAAGTACAAAGGCCTTCTCGGTGATTTAATTTGTTATCAATCAGATTAAAAAAACAATTCGACCTGAAACTTTCCCTCGTTATCCGGCCTATCTATTTATATGTACGTGCTGTATATCGAAAGAAAACAAGATACTGAAGCACAGTCGCACGTCAAAGCGTTAGATCTGCCCCGCCGTCCGTACAGCTGGCCCCGGTACGCAGACACCCCTGCTCCTTTTCCCTCCAGAGAAATTTCCGTCTCCGCGTTGAGATTATTCCTGGCGTCACGACTCAATAAGATTCATTTAAATACAAACAATTCGAATTTGATTCGGATCGAAACTTCCTTCAAGCACTAATACTAGTCTGAAACTGCGGGGGCAGGAGGATAGTATTTACGGTTTTACGACAAACCAGTTTCAAAGAATGTTTATCTGGTTCCAGTCGAGACAGAGGACTTTATTTTATATAAGTTACAACACGCAAGAGGTGGCCGGGAGGGCGACAAACATCAGGTTGATATGGCTCCGGGACCAGACCGGTAGCGTACGAGTTAAGCTCTAGCGGCTAAGCCATGTCTAAAAGATTGTGTTGGACCCCTTTCAAGACAGGGGCTCACCTTAGGCGCTGTTTTCTCCCTTACCTGTCTCTCATGTTCGTGACGCAACGTCCCAGCGCTCAAAAAAGGGGAAAAAACGCAACTTTTGGCAACCAAAATACCGCCGTTAGATACGAAAACTCCACAAGCATGGTGTTCGGGGCTGCGAAGATACGTCTTATCGAGGGCATTGGTTAGAGGCTTGACAGGGGGATGCCGCCTCGTCCCTTATTTTCGTTAGGCAACGTTTCTGCGCTCGAAAAGGGAGAATGGGGCATTTTTTGGCATAAAAAAGTTAGCCGTAAGCCCAAGGCAAACAGTTCAATTATACCTTTGCTGCACGCGAGTACGATTGATCTCGATGACATAATGCGACATATGTTAGGAATCTAATAATTAAGAATTTCAGACTCAGTGTTTTAAGAAAAATACGAATGCGGCCTCTTTGTACTGAAACTACTGTTGTGTGGAACAAACCCGGTCTTACATGAGAATTCCAGTCTGGCCAAATATAAGAGATTATTAACAGCTGCCGCGTACTGCAAGCTGGAGGTGACTAAATCAAACAGTTATACAACAAATAACACAACAGCCACGGACATCTTACCCCCAATCACAACAATGCAGTTCTGCTGTACACTGTTGTTGTTGTTGATGGTTGTCTTTGCCCGCCGGTTCATGCACGCACCCACACTGCTGATGAAGTGTCATTGCTTGCTATCAGGTGGAGGTGTGAAAATTCAAGCTGGGGCGTTGAATTGGATGTACCATCTGTATACTGCTAAGAACTGGGCCAACCGTCTCACTTCTTGTTATTTCGATACATCTCATTATACTGCTGTTTATTAGGCATGCACTACGTATGCACCTGGTATACAGTACGCGACAGATATTAAGAATGTCTTTTTTTTTGTCAGACTGCCGTTCAAACCTAGTAATTTTGTTTTTAACGCAAAATCTTAGTTCTCCAGCTAACTTCTAATTATATGATTCTCAACATCTGCCACGCACTTTATACTCGTAAGCCGGAGACCTTATTGTCTAGCTTCGCCACATGCCTTTCGTTAAAACAAAAGCAAAGATAGTA
Source organism: Saccharina japonica (assembly GCA_008828725.1). Classification (NCBI taxonomy): domain Eukaryota; class Phaeophyceae; order Laminariales; family Laminariaceae; genus Saccharina; species Saccharina japonica. The sequence goes on from MEHQ01000709.1 coordinate 115,056, forward strand.
CTTGAGATAAAAAAAGAAAGAAAACACGTCTATTTTTCATCAGCAATATTACTATTTCTGGTGACATCGTAGTTCTGCTCTAGCTCCGAACATTTCCATTATACAATACCACAATACCACTCCTTCTCGTCAAAAACACGGTATAGTTCCAGATTTATTGTGTGGTCGGTGCAGCGGGAAGCCGGAAAAGCACGAGGTATTTCGATTGAAATTTCTCATCTTGCACAGGTGGTCAATACGGCCCTTTCCCGAGATCGAATGAATTTCGACCTTGCGGGAGGTACAGACTTAAAACAAGTGGTACCTCCCATGCCTAATCTATGCTCGTTCCCGGAAGAGGTGAACGCATCGCTACCTTGCCGGACGTCAGCGCCTCAGCAAAAAACTGCCCAAAGCTCGGACCTTCGTACCAGGCACGTACATATAACATATAGTGTGTGCATAAAAATGAGTTATAGAACGTGTTTTACACATATTAATACATGTATATTCATGTATACCATGCATATAGTCTCGTATACACATACTTCGTATATATGTATCGGTCTGATCCTATAGCCATGACGAAACCTTGTTTCCGCCCCCCGGACTATCGCTTGGGTATGCTGCCTATCTATCTGTCTCGACTGCAACCCTTCCAGTACCCACAGCAATTTTCAACGGGCTCTTTTCAGTACTCGGAGTACGCAACGTACTCCATACTCCGAGTGTACTTGGATCATCTGTAGGTATTCGTATATTTGGGCCATTTTATACCAGGTACCATGTGCATACGTACGTGTCTTACTCTACTTGTTCTTCGGCAGACTTCGCGGGGCATCTTGTAACTGGTGTTTGGCGTGTCTTTTAGCCGCTACAGCTTAGGACGGGTAATGTATTGGATGTCATCTGTTTCGCTTTTTTCGTGGCTGTAGTGACCCGTTTTCTTTTATCAGGATCACCCTCGTCCCTTTAGAAAAAAAAATGTTTTTATTGCTCTGTCTCGTCGCCTTCGGGGAGGTGCTACGATTGACGAAAGGAACGCACACACATATGAGTATATGTATTATACGACAGGGTACGCAATTGTCATAAAATACGGAAATATAATCAAATTGAAATTTGGAGATCAACGTATATGATACGTGTATTTTATGAGTAGTATCAAATACAGCTTCGTGTTTGTTTTTTTTTCCTGATATCACCTAGGGCCTCGCGTGATTTGGACCTCATATACTTAACTGCCCCCCGCCCTACACATTTATAATATATGTATATATAGGTTGCGTTGGCGTCGGTTGGCGATGACGCTGTAAACCACGCCTCTCAATGCGTCAGCTAGAACAACCAGCGTACATTTGTATCATGTAATCGGGGTGGAGGACTCGATTTGTTTGCCTGACCGGTGTGAACCCGGCACGGAACACCCCCGGCATTCTAGGGGCACCAAGATAGAATCAGGGGGCGTGTACCCCCGATTGGTGATGTTGACTTTTCCATTCTTATTTTTACCTTCACATAACGTGTAGAGGGGAGCGGGGGGCTCCAGACTATCTGTTTTTGACTGGCTTTGATCGCTTTGCGGACCTTTCGGGTTCCACTTTTATTTCAGTATACCTTTTTTGGGTAAGTTAGCCTGTGACCACGGGAATCGACCGTGTCAAGTGTTGGATTAGTACGGACAGATGGAGGTACTGGATAGAGAGACCGGCACGGTATTTAATGTGAAGACAACAACAACAAGAGCGGTCACCTTGGCCGGTGGTCTTGTTAAATCATGTGTGCAAGGTGGAGAACCTCAACTACGGGGTAGAGAACCTCCCCTCTGCACATGGGCACCTATGTCCAACGGAGTGTGCATATGGTAAGGCCACAAAATGGGAGATACATCGTAATATCCATGCCTGTCTCTGGAAGTGGCCACACCAGAATCAAATCAATACATTGGGGGTTGTCGTCCATATGTAAGTCAGCCTCGCAAAGTGTTTTTAGTAGGATGCAGCTCACCCTTCACGCTACTCGCCCAACACCTCACGGCGCTTGGCGCTTGGTGCAAGTCATCTATGACTTGTTGGTGAAAACCCAAAGCGATCCGTGCGGGCATTGTATGGATGCAAGGGGCTATGGTCATACGACTACGACCATGCCTGGCATGAGTACACCCCTGGTCGAAACATAGCCCCCCCCCATTTGTGTTTGTATGGTTTGTGTCGTGTGTGTGATATGTGTGACAGTACCGGAGAGGCATGTACTCGTGGTATAGCGTAGTGCTACCATCGAACGGCTTAACCAGGCATTCCACGATGTAGCACGTGAGTGTCGGAGACTTTTGCGTCAGATGATGTCGACAGTGTCGTACAGGACATGCACAGGGGCAGGTAGGCAGGCGTGAAGTCAATGCTGACATTGGTGTGGTGAGCGGTCGCTTTCCCTGGTTGGTTCTCGCCGCAATCATGTACTAGATTTGTAGAAGCGACTCATGGCGGCCGTTGATATTTCTGCTATGGACAGAACCGACATTTCAACCAGCCCAAGCTCGCCGATTTAATACGATGCGCCCAATGCAAAAAACCAAAAGCGCTAGACATTCCTCCTGCCGCTCAAAAGTGAGCTTCGTTTTTTCCACCAAGTTGTATGTCCTCCACCGCAAGGGTTCGCCGCAGTCCGACACCTGTTTTTACTCCCCGAGTCACTCCACTAACTCGAAGCGAGGTTTGCTCGTGCGCACCCGCCCACTGCTGCTGACCGTGTCAGCCGATCCATCACCAACTGCTTTACTGCTCACTACTGCTGCAGTCGCCGCCAATACGCAACTAACTATGGCCTAGAAATCGCCGCCGCTCTGTAGTTAAGGAGGGCTTAAGAGGGTGGGAGTGGCTCTCCAGCGCCCGCTGGGTTCAGCTATACCATTGTTATTCGCCAGGCGTAAAGGGAGGGGGCGGTATCAGATAACCGCCCTCGGGAGGGTTGAAGCTGAACGACGTAACGTGTCGAAAACAAATCATTATGCCGCCCTCGATGCCATATAGCTGATTCACTATATTCTTTGTCCAACAGTATATGTATACAGCCTGCTGCTCACTGCTTGTTACGACGTCCGAGATTTGTTGTGTGTCATCCTACCATCCCCACTCTCCTTCACGTCCTAAAAAAGTGTATAGAGGTATACTACAGTACTGTATAGTTGTACGTTGCACCACCACCGGCGGAGAAAAAAACGTGTTCACCACCAACCACCCACAATCCACCTATGTACCTTGTATGAGGACCCACGCCCACCCACCAGGCCAACCCGCCCAGCCACTCACCCCACTAGACTCAAAAACACTGTTACCTAGGTGTGAACGAAATATGGTTAATCATCAATCCACCAAACTATCCACCCGCCTGGCTACCCAGCTGGCCAACCCACCAGCCAACTAGCCAGCCACCCACCCACCCATCCACCCACCCACTCACTACTTCACCCTCCCATCCACCCACGCACTGGCCCAGCCAGCACTGCCTTACGATACAAGTATCGAACGCCGAAACCCATTCAGTCAACATATACACTAAACTGCTATACAACTGAAACAAACAAAAGGGGAACAAAAAAACACACCAATGCGCATCCCCTCCAAGATGAAAGGCAAAATACAAAACAAAGACAGAATAAACAGCCGAGATTGGAACCAAAGCTTGTGGGCTTCAGAGTAAAGCGCCGTACTGCTGACCCAAATAAAACCACACATAAACAGTTACTCAACCACGGTGTGTGAGGTATTACATTTGTGCTCCCCAAGCATGGAGCCTCACAGACATTATATGTCACCAGAGGACCAGCATAAAACGAGAAAAAGGAGCCACACTTCTACGTGAAAACGCCAAAAATTAAAATTATCGGAGCGCTGAGAACTCTGAACGACTCTAGTAAATGACCAAAGAATGAAAACAACATTTCGTTTCAGCGAACTCCCCCCACCCTGCCTGGCTCTCGAAAACAAAGTGTAGGTTCAATTTAGCTTTCTTGCGTGCTCCTCTGGGTGCCACCCATATATATATATATATATACAGTAGTAACCATCTGAGAACGGTACTTTTTTTCTGTAAAAAACGGTATTTGCCGTTCATTTTTTGTGGCAAGAAAAAAATTCCGAAAATATCAAAATGAAGATCCACATTTCCATCTCCCATATTTCGTGTTGTATTTCAAGCTGTGGAAAAAGAGGTCAGCCCGGCATAGACAGCAACATAGGCATGACCCAGGAGGAATACCCGGCCCGATTGAGCACTTGTGCCCGGAGCACTGGGGTTGGACGTACCGCAAAGGCTTGTCTCTGCTTTCTGTTTAAAATCTACAACTGGTTGATTGAGTTTCGTTCGCCGGGAAAACTTTCACCACCACCGGGTCGGGCTCCGCACCCGTAAACTCTTGTTGGCGTTCATCCTGGGACCCAGGGCGAGCTTTCTCCGGGAACAGAATTTTGTTTAGAGGCTCGCGGCCCGCGGGGCGTGCAGTGCTCTGCCCTCGGTCCGGCCAGAAACGCGGCGGAACCTGCGTGTTGGTCGTTGCTCATACAGCTCACGATAGTAACCGACTGACAGCTCGCCTCCGAAGCGTTTTCTGGCGCTTCAAACGGTTGGTCACACGGCCCGAGGTCACAGGGAGCACTTTGCAAGCAGCAGCGTTGCGTGGCGTGCTCTGGGGGTGGAGCACGGGCTGGTCTGCTGTTCCCGGCCGTCGGTGCTGCTTGGGGCCGTTTGGGTGTACGTATCTCTCTGGGTATACCATCACGGACGACATCACCAAGTCTGAGAGGTGAGACCATTTGCCTCGCACAGAGTTCGCCTCGACCCCTCTACCAGAGGAGAGTCGTCGTGCAAAGTCTTAGTTGTATACCTCCTTCCTAGCTCGAGCACGAGTAGGCTGCGCATCTACAGCAGTATGTAATCATCAGCGACCAAAAAAAATCAGCTGATTTTATAAAAAAAAGACAAAAACAACATGCCTCCGGTGATTTGAGTGCTCGTACGTACAAGTACGTGTGGTTTGATGCGATATTGTCTGTTTTCTTTGGATCAGGTCGTGCGTGTGCCGCGTGCTCACCACAACAGCAGCAACACAACATGTTGCCTTTTGTATTGCAGATCCAAAGAAAACAGACAATATCGCATCAAACCACACGTACTTGTACGTACGAGCACTCAAATCACCGGAGGCATGTTGTTTTTTTTATTTTTTTTTATAGAATCAGCTGGTTTTTTTTTGGTCGCTGATGATTAGATACTGCTGTAGATGCGCAGCCTACTCGTGCCCGAGCTAGGAAGGAGGTATACAACTAAGATTTGGCACGACGACTCTCCTCTGGTAGAGGGGTCGAGGCGAACTCTGTGCGAGGCAAATGGTCTCCCCTCTCAGACTTGGTGATGTCGTCCGTGATGGTGTACCCAGAGAGAGACGTACACCCAAACGGCCCCAAGCAGCACCGACGGCCGGGAACAGAAGACCAGCCGGTGCTCCACCCCCAGAGCACGCCACGCAACGCAGCTGCTTGCACAGTGCTCCCTGTGACCTCGGGCCGTGTGGACAACCGTTTGAAGCGCCAGAAAACGCTCCGGAGGCGAGCTGTCAGTCGGTTACTATCAAGAGTTGTAAGAGCAACGACCAACACGCAGGTTTCGCCGCGTTTCTAGCCGGACCGAGGCAGAGCACTGCACGCCCCGCGGGCCGCGAGCCTCTAAACAAAATTCTGTTCCCGGAGAAAGCTCGCCCTGGGTCCCTGGGTGGACGCCAACAAGAGTTTACGGGTGCGGAGCCCCCCCTGATGGTGGTGAAAGTTTTCCCGGCAAACGAAACTCGATCAACCAGTTGCAGATTTTAAACAGAAAGCAGAGACAAGCCTTTGCGGTACGTCCAACCCCAGTGCATCGGGTAGAAGTGCTCAATCGAGCCGTGTGTTTCTTGTGGGCCATGCCTATGTTGCTGTCTATGCCGGGCTGACCTCTTTTTCCACAGCTTAAAGCACAACACGAAATATAGGAGATGGAAATGTGGATCTTCATTTTGATATTTTCGGAATTTTTTTCTTGCCACAAAAAATGAACGGCAAATACCGTTATTTAAAGAAAAAAAGTATTGTTCTCAGATGGTTACTACTGTATATATATATTAAACCCGTATACGTAGCGTGCGTCGAAATGGTACCGAGGCGACAGACAGCCATGCCGTCATGATTTCCCCCAAAATAACATAGGCTTTCCGTTCCGTTCCAGGTGACCTTCGTCGCTAAGGGTAATGAGGCTGCTTCATCCGACGGCGGCCGTGATTGTTGTGGCTGTGATAACATCCGGCTTTGTGGGCACTGCGCAAGCCCAGGACAATCGTAAGTAGGATATAGTCACTTTTGTCATACTATTTAGTTGCTCGAGTTGAAGCACATGTTTTTCTACAGTATTGCAGTAATGCCGTCTGTATGTGTTCTTTTTAGTGTACGCGGGGGCTGGTGAGGGCGCTGTTTTGTTTCGGCTGGCGAAAGTTAGTGCATTAACAGCATGGAAATACGTGTAGAACAGATAATCAGCCAGAGCTGAACGCCGAAAACAATAACCAGCAACTAGACAGACCCAGGGCAAGGCCATGACACCTTGTCATATTCACCGAGATGTATCTCGTCGTGTTCGCCAGTCTAAATTGTTTCGCTTTTTACGTAAATGCTCTCGGTGTGTTTCCCTTTGCTCCATAGCTCCCTTCTGGTTTGTGTTGTTTTTTTGCATCGGTTTGAAAATTAATAATAATTCGGTGGGGCCCCATCTTCACGGGGACCAATAACAGATTTTTGGAATTGCGTAATGTGTACGTTCCATCCTATTGCCTTTCGTCTTCATGGTCGACGGGTGATCCGAGGAGCAGGCATTTTCGGTTCTAGGAGAGGAAAATTAATCCACATGAGAATATAAGGAGGCGTCTATGCATACCTACTAGTGCTTATTTCATATCCAATTTCGAGAGTTTTTTCACCTCGACGCTTCATGTTCCAAGTAAACGAAACAAGGACGAAACGTCGTTGCGAAGAAATCGTTGACTACAGGGGCGAGAAGGCACTATCGCGAGTGTAAGGAACACGAGAGCAGCCGCGGAATGACCTCCAAACGCTATTTGCACAGCATACACTAGGTGGTCGGCGGTGCACCAAATCCATTTTCTGGTCGCGCTGCACCTCAAACGTCCCACGAGTAGCCAGCTCATCGCGGATGATATATGACCTTAAACAGCTGCAGCGTGATTGCTTCTCCGCCCGTAGGGTACTAGGGCTGTGTCAGCACAGTAAACACGCCCCAAGATTAGTTATTTTTTTTCTTGGTGCCGGCCGAAACCAATCAGTCACCAGCGGCTGAGCTCCGGACAGTGCGCGTGCCATCGCTAGTTTCGTTCGTTGCCAACCGGTGTTTGTTTACCGATTAGCTATCGCTCGGGGTCAAACCACAATGTGCAGTTTCTGGCTAGAACCATATTTATTTGGGTACGCTGTAAACAAGTTTGAAATACGATATTTGTTTTTCATTCACGATTTCATAATATCCTGAACGAAACGGGTGACAAATACAAACTGACATCGTCCTCATTGCCCATCCTTCGTCCTGGCAGGCGACCTTCATTGATGTCGATGTTAGCTATACACGAACGCTCGAAACGGTTCCTGTAGAACACTAACAACAGCAGGGATACGTCCTATGGAAACCGTGTGTCACTCGTTGATCTTGAACTGACAGCGCTCACTCTGACGTGCAAGTCGACCGAGATTGTGTATGCTGCCAAAAATGAAGTGAAGACCGCCACCATCCCAGGACCTGTCGCCGTACCGACTGGGGGGACGCCTCCATACACTGTAACTCCCGACCCAACTATCGCCTTTAGCGTGACCGGTGCACCCACAACTTACAGTTCAAAGGAATACAAAGTCACGGATGCTGCCGGCAATACCTCAACATGCCTGGCCGTCGTGGTCATAGCTCAAGGTGAGAGCATGCTGAAGATACCTAGAGGCCGGCCTTTGTTTCGTTTAGGAAATATGCAGTTCGTTCGTCCATTGTCCCCATGACTACACCGCCAACAGCATTACTATCGTTGGTGATGACGGTCGTCCCCAGCACGTTTGACATATAGTTACGACACACGTCCATCAGTTTATGAACGGTAGTCCGATACACCGTATGTTCCGTCCGGCGCGTATGCCCTCAGTATTCGAGTCACAGACTACTCAACGTTCTTCTGGTGTGCGCATTTTCAACCTATTGACGTTGTTTTTGGGTGCCATGATTACTATGGTAGATATGTACTTGAGCAGTCACAGCGTTTGGGACGTGGATGACATTTGCCTACCGCGAATCAAGCGTAACGGCGAGATTGGCATCGCTGAAACGAAGATACCAATTGTCCGTCACATCTTTAACGTCTACGGGTACTCAAAACAAACACGGCGGCGAGACCAACCGCGCTGAGCCTTCGACTTTGAAAACAAGGAGTCGATGGTGTGCTCCTTTGGTTTTAGTTTTCACTTCTATGGACGGAACACACGCATTTGAATCGGTTTTGGATACTGTAGACTAGAGCAAACGCTTGAGCCTACTGTTTCTTCTTTAGGTACGGTGCCCCTGCTTGTATTGAGCCTTCGACTTTAAAAACAAGGAGTCGATGGTGTGCTCCTTTGATTGTAGTTATCACCTCTATGGACGGAACACACGCACTTGTTTCGGTTTTGGATACTGTAGACTAGAGCAAACGCTTGAGCCTACTGTTTCTTCTTTAGGTACGGTGCCTCTGCTTGTATACATGACCATGGGCAGAGTGGGCATACCTTCCGCTGCAAGTTGAGTTAGACGATCGGCACGATGGTTGCTCAAGCCGCTTTTCGACCCTGCCGTGAATGTACATACACATACGTAAATGATATGGATATGGGTTTCGATGCCTTTCTCCTAGCAAGACCGAGCTTGTCTCAACAACGAGACATGCAACGACGAACCATAAAACAATGCCCAGGCATCTATTTAAATAGGCGCGACTTCAAGGTCACCCCCTACATCAACGATAAGCCCAAACTACAATTTCAAAAAATATTGTTTATGCACATTTCAGTCTGCTCCTATTACCAAGCGAGCACGGATGAATAAACACGGTGGTACAGCTAACGGCGCAAACCATATAACATGTCAGTTTGGTGCTACCTGTCTTGAGTTGCTTCGAAATCCCCGCCATGGCACAAACCAGCGTATTAAAAATATTCTCTCTCCACCGGCCGAAGTTGTTTGACCCACAGTGGGGACGGACCGCCGGAACCTTCAACCTCTTATGCGGGTAAGAGTATCGGTGTGAGAACATATCTATGCATGCCTTTGTTCAATAGTATTACTTTTCATATGTCTGCTATGGCCTAAAATAACGTAATTTCGCATTCCCCAATATTTGCTCTTGAAGGTAAGACGCTCAAGCTTCTGTGAATAACTAGTGCAGTGCGAATATATAGAGCAGTTTTGTATTGCGAATATCGCTAGGGAATTCAGTGTATGGTTCGTTGAACATTGGTTGACGGGCTGGGAACGATTATTGCGACACCTCCCTCCCCCCCATACTGGCGATGGGTGTGAGGTACGGAGTACATATTATAGGTATGATGGTTTGAAAGCGAGTATGATCAAATACAAAATAGCTAGATGTGTTACCTCGAATCGATATGTACTCGTTGTTAAATTCAACCCACACCCCTAATAGCCCCGCACCGGCGACGTGACGACGGTGTGCAAATGTGAAAGTTGTTGAAATACGTTCATATGTAGTGTTCCTTGACACCTGTATATGACATCGATAATCCCGCTCTGCCCCAAAATAATATATGACAGTATTCCAACTTGCGCCACGTGACGGTTTGACCCTTGCCGGCAGGACCGACACCTGCTCCAGCGGAGTCTTCACCCACTCCTACACCTGGTGGAGGTAAAACACAACAACTTGTACGAAGTATGAATGCAGTGCGAATACAACGAGCATTACTGTCACCTAGCGAAGCAACGCAGCGTATGCTTTGCTGCGAATGTGTTGACACGCCACTGGGCGCATTCACTACCATGCACCAACTCGCTCGAAGTGGATGCCACTTAAGAAGCATATACGTATGTTGGTTTTTAATTTAACGATGGCCATTACGAACCAGCGACATACTTTAACTCGGATCGAAATGTATTTCGTTGCGAAATATCCCCCACTTCCCTATATACCCCGCACTGGTGACCAAGCACGATGACGAAAGCGTGCTAATGAGGAAATTGTCGAAATACGGTCATATTTAGTGTCTCTTAACACCTGCATATGACTTTGATATGCCCGCTCTGCCCGAAACGTATAAATGTGTCCGTATTCCAACTTTCGCCACGTGACGGTTTGCCTCTGACCGGCAGAACCGACACCTCCTCCTACTGAGCCTTCAACTCCTGGAGGTAAGACACTCTAGCGTCTATGAAGTACTAATGCAGTGCGAATACACCGAGCGATACTGTCACCTACCGAAGCAGCGCGGCGTATGCTTTGTTAGATATGTATTGACACGATACTGGTCGCATTCACTACGGCTCCCCTTCCCCCCGCTACTCGAGGTAACTGCGACTTACAAAGCACACATCATACATTTTACATTCAATATGGTTAATACCAAACAGCGAGATACGTGAAGACGGGCAGACATGCATTCGTTGCTTAACTTACGCCAAACCTCTACGGCACACCGGTCACCAAGCACGGCGACAACACCGTCCAAATGTGGAAGTTGTCGAAAGACAGTCATCTTGAGTGTTCCTTGGCATATGTATTTGACTTTAAAATACCCGCTCTGTCCCAAACATGTATATGTTCCTATTCCACTATGCGCCACGTGACGGCTTGACCATGACCGGTAGGACCGACACCCTCTCCTACTTCACCAGCTCCTACCACTGCAGGTAAGACGCTCAAGCTTCCATGAATGATGAACGCAGTGCGAATTTATCGAGCAGGTCTGCCACTTAGCGAAGCAACGCGGCGTATGCTCTGCTTGAAACGTGTTGGCACGCTATTGAGTGCATTCTATGCTACCCCCCCCCCCCCCCCCTACTCGAGTTGGTTGCGACTTACGAAGTACATGCGTATGTTGGTTCTTATCTTATGGGAGTTCTCAATATATCACGGTTGTTACAGAACAGATACGTTAACTCGAATCGAAATGTATTCTTTGTGAAATTCACTCCACATCCCTAAATACCCCGCACCTGTGACCAAGCATGGTGACAACAGCGTGCTAACGAGGAAATTGTCGAACGACAATCATTTTTAGTGTCTCTTGACACCAGCATATGATTTTGATATGCCCGCTCTGTCCCAAACATTTATATGTCCGTACTTCAACTTGCGCCACGTGACGGTTTTATTTTGACCGGCAGAACCGACACCTTCTTCTACTTCACCCGCTCCTTCAACTACAGGTACGACGTTCCAGTTTTTATTAATTATGACTGCCTGCCCTTGCATACAACGAGTAGAACTGTCACCGAGCGAAGCAACATGGCGTATGCTGTGCTGGAAATGTACTGACACGCTACAGGGCGCATGCCTCACGACGCCCCTGCCCCCCCCCCCCTACTCAAGGTGTATGTGACTTACGAAGCACATAGGTATGTTGGTTTTTAATATAATATGGTTATTACGAAACAGCGAGATACGTCAACTCGAATCGAAATGTATTCGTTGGTAAATTCACCCCACACCCCTATATACCCCGCACCGGTGACCAAGCACGGTTACGACAGCGTCCCAATGTCGACGTTTGTCGAAAGACGTTTAAAGTAAGCGTTGCTTGTGACCTGTACATGGTTTTGATATCCCGCTCTGTCCCAAACTTTTGTATGTCCGTACTCCATTTTGCGCCACGTGACGGTTTGACCCTGACCGGCAGAACCGGCACCTTCTCCCACAGATCCTTCACCCGCTCCTACAAGTGCAGGTTCGAGTACAGGTAAGACGTTCCACCTTCTATGAATTATGAACGCAGTGCATACATCATGAGTAGTACTGTCACCTAGCGAAGCAACGCGGCGTCTGCTTTGCTGGATAGGTATTGAAAAGATACTAGGCGCATTCACTTCGAAGCCCCTCCCTACCCACCTACTCGAGGTGGGTGGGACTTACGAGGCGCATACGTACGTTGGTGTTTAATTGAATATAGCTATTTTCATGAAACATCGAGATACGTAAAGGCGGCTAGACATGTGTTTGTTGCCAAGTTACACCAAACCCCTAAGCCGCACCGGTGACCACGCACCATGCTAATATCACTCACATGTAGGTATTGTCGATATAAAGTCCAATATAGCGTTCCTTGATACCTATTTGTATGGCTTTGATATCCCCGCTCTGCCCCAAACATATGTAATTACGCATCCTCCCTTACGTTACGTGACGGTTTGACCCTGACTGACAGGACCGACACATCCTCCTACGGAGCCTTCACCCACTCCTTCACCCGCTCCGGGTAAGATGTTCCAGCTTTTATGAATGACTAACACGGTGCGAACACAACGAGCAATATGGTCACTCCAAGCAATGTGGTATCCCAACTAATCAACACGATGTATGCTTTACGGTTTATGTGCTGAAACCCTGGGCATCATATTCGTGATGGCGACCTACCAAAATCGCGGTGCGTTTGGGATGCCGAGAACATATGTTATTCGTAAAGTCGACATATAGATGTTGTTCCGTATCCTCGGAATATAGTCGTTGCTCAAGCTCTAAGACGCCATTGAAAACTTCGTCTCTATGTTTAGCGATGTAATAGACCCCAACCCCATGTGCGTAGGAACACCGCTAATACGTTCACTCTGCTGAGGTATGAAGCGCTACTCGGCGGCTTTATCGTAAAAATTCGGCACCGATATCTACCAACAGTATCCTTACCGCCCCCAATTGAGTAGCCCTGCCAACTCGAACAATATTCGTTGCCTTGTCTTCAACCACTTTTTCGATGTGCCCCAATGTGTACGCTTAATCCGCAGTGTGCCCGCCTGCAGACAGCATTTGCGACGACCCGCACATGCAGGGCCTCCGGGGCCAGAAAATTGATTGGTCCGGGGTTAACGGCGGATGGTATTCGCTGGTCAAAGACGACGGCGTCGAGCTCCAGGTCAACATCCGTCTTACTGCTCCGTTGCCAGATGAGTTTCCCAACCGCCAGCTGATTACAGGCCTGAGCATTTTGTCTCAGCAACACTCTGTGACCATCGAGGTGGAAAACCCGTACAGCACAGCTACTGCCGGATGCCCGCACGGCACCTCACCTTGCCTTGCCAACGGTGGCCTGCGGATTGTCGTGGACGGGGAGCAATATGATGGTCTCCTCACTTCCTCCCGGGACGAGGATGTGGCGGATGGCATTGAAATATCAGCATCAAATCTACCTGTCGAATGCCGGCAGTTCGGCGGTGACAAGATTTGGGCCCGCATGTTCGACGAAATGCTGAAGGGCAGACGTAGGCTGGCCGCCGCGGAAAGCTTCGAATCCTGGATACTGCGTTTCGACCACATGGCGGCGCCCACCTGGTGTGCGCAGTACATCGAACAGCATGACCTCGCCCATGTGCAATCCATCCATACCATCTTCAAGATTGTTACCTCAAGTGTCACCGTGCGCCTCAACGCCGGTGTTAACTACCAAGGAAACGGCGAGTTGGACTGGGATGGGCGCACCCTGCCCGACCTGGAGTTCTGGCAGATGGACGTGGGGCTGCACGGGCTGTCCGTCGAAAGCGAGTCGCTTTCCGGGATTCTTGGTGAAACAGCGCGCCCTGTGTTCGACGAGAACGGTCGTCCGGTGATGGAAGGGTTCGACGCGTTCCGTGGAACTGTTGAAGACTACCGCGTGTCCGGGCCTCTGGGCACTGACTTCGCCCTTCTCCACACTGAGGATTACAACGAATAGGGATAACATGCGGAACATACAACCCCCCATCTACAGACCATGCGACCGTGCATCATGCAGCACCTTAGCTGGTCGCTGGTTAAAGGGGACACGGGTACTGCTGTTCATCGGTCGTGGTGCAGTAGACGTTGACGTAAAGCATTTAGTTCGTGTTTTCATGTTGACGAGATGGAGGGGGGGCAAGAGGGAGAGACTGGGCGAAAGAGGGGCAGAGGGGAGGATCGAGGGAGAGGGAGTAGGGGGGAAGGGGGGGGTGAATTTTGGTTGTTGAGGAGGGAATGGATGTTTTGTCTGGGAGATACATACCAGTGTCTCTTGGAGACGTTGTACGCCCTGCCGTGAAGCGGGCGTATGTTCCCCCCTGCTCCAACCTCCATTTACATGGGAGCCCATGTTTTGGTTGGTCGTGTAGGTTTTACAGATTTCCTCGCCGCGATTTCCACATTGCGCCATATACCTGAGTTTTGTTTGGGGCGTTGATTAATCGTATGACAGACGTATAAGCATTGTCAACGGTTCTGTTGGATGGAGGAATTTCGTACAATGTTCGTTGTTCGTAGCTCTTTGTTTTGCGAGTATTTTCGTGAATGACTGGAAGTATCAAGGACGTGCGATAGAAACAAGTTGTTGCGGTACAAGCGGGACGTATGTCAAAATACGCGTTGAGGCGGTATTTGTGTCCTTCTGACCATTGATGGTTTGATGACGTGTCAAATACGTCCCCCCCTGTGATACGGGGCACCTTGGTTTTCATGTCGGTATATATATCCACAAGTCTCCTTCAAAGTATCCTATTTATTAATAGAAGGAAGGTATTTGCATCGCAGGTTCATATTATCTAGAGCCATATGCCAGGACCGTATCCGGCTAAACAAAGAACTGTAGTACGGACATCCCAATGGCCAGTTTACAATGGCGTAGGCATGTGCGCCGTAGAAGTTTGAAGCTTAACATATCAGGGTTGGAACGATGTTGATTGCGTAGCTCTATATAAGAGCAATGGCGGTGAGGAACGCAAAACGTAGAGGCCCACACGTGGCCGTCTTACCGTGGCATGTCCCCATTGTGGTTTCTTGGGTTTTATGTAAGGTGCTGGGGACAGGGCTGAGGAGGGTTTGCATTTGAAGAATAAAAAGGCCACGACCGCGATATTACCTTCTGGCCATTGGACACGTGACCATCACTACAATAAACAAATAATGTGTCTTCTAACTTCGCGGTCGAGTGCGCCATGAGCCTGAATCCTCGACGCTTGCGGATGATACTTGACGGATTACACTTACACCTTTTATAGCTTTGGAATTGCCCTCGCAAGTTGGTTTACCCCGTACCAAAGTATGGTACCGTGTCATCTGACTCACATACCGGAATTTTCTGTAAGTCAAGTTTGTACCTCCTCGTCCAGAAAGCGTCACGTTTCGGGTAAAGCATGAGCATCATCGCTTGGGATAAACACTACACGCTGCAGTACGATAAGTAGTTTGACCTTAGTTACCGCTTGCTATATCTCGCCTATAAATTCCCGGTCGACAGCGCTTTCTGTACCACAATGTTGTTAGTTCGTACCGGTGTATTGGACTCGCGTCGTCCGCTGAAGTGTACAGATGAATACTAAAAGCGTCTTGTGTGTTCCATACCTAATACGACACTAAAAATTGTTGGCAAATGTGTTAGCAGATTGATTTCCGCTTCAAGGGGCGTTCGAAACAGGCGGATTCAAGAACCGAAAACGTACGATTCTGTGTTTTTTATTATGCCGTGGAAAGTGCGAGAGCGTGAGTTTCAGCAATGCGCAATACACTACGACGCGCAGGGAGAATGCTGAACTATACTCCGAGATAAAATGCAGGCGAGTACACTGGTAAACTCTGCCACACAATAAGCTGTGTGGGATGCAAGAGGTGTGCCGTTTCGATTATGAACCAAAAAGCAGTGATCGGATAGATATATAACACTAGTACTCTAGAGGTTACACTACACTTTAGCCATTTGAAAAGAAAATCCGCTCTGTCTCACAATACGGTAAGGCGCACTTTTTACTTGTTTCGTGGAAGTAAATGACAGTTTCCATGAAAGCTTTCGCCGCTTCCACGAAAGCTTCTATCACTTCCATGGAAGCTTTCATGAAAGCGAGGGAACCTTCCACTGAAACGGTGGAATTTTCATTTTAAACCCAGAAGCATTCGTGGATACGTCCACCGTGGAAACTTCGGTGGACGTTTACAGTGAAAATTCCCACGGAAGTATGGGCAGAAGTTGCCGTGGGCTGTATTCGCTTCCACGAACGTCCACACGTTTGAATGGCGTCCACCAACTGTCAGCTGTTCAAGCGGAAGTTCATGGAAGAATCCATAAAAGCAACGGTAGTAGTTTTCCATGGAAGTGGTGATAAGCTTCCACGGGAGTGACGGGGTTCTTTCATGGAAACTTCCACGGCATGGAATGGTGATAAGCTTCCACGGGAGTGACGGGTTCTTTCATGGAAACGTCCACGGCATGGAAGTGGTGATACGCTTCCACGGGAGTGACGGGTTCTTTCATGGAAACTTCCACGGCTTCCGTGGAATTTTCCATGCAATTTTCGCCACATTACACGGAAGTGTTCATGGAAGCTTCCACGAAAACTTCCATGTATGCTTCCGTGAAAGCCACTTCCACGAACGATTCCATGGAAGCTTCCATGGAAGTTTTGATGGAAGCTTCCGTGAAAGCTACTTCCATGGAAGCTTCCATCACTTCCACAAAAGCTTCTACGGAAGTTGGCGAAGCTTGCACGGAAGCGACCAACACTTCCGTGGAAGGTTTGACCGAATCATTCGTCACTCCCTCGAAAGGTGACACCACCACTCCCATGGAGAGCTACCTCTTCCGTGGAAATTTCCGTGGAAGTCATAAAAGTGATAAAAGCTTCCACGAAAGTGATTGAAGGTTCCGTGGAAGCGGGGGACGCTTTCACGCAAGCGGGGGAAGCTTCCACGGAAGCGGCGGCATATTCCATGAAAGCACGAAAGCGTCCGTCGATACTTCTACCGTGGAAGCTTCTGTGGAAGTTTACAGTGGAAGTTTCTACGGAAGTATGTGGAAGCTTCTACGGGAGCTTCCGTGGACTGTATTCGCTTCCACGAACGTCCACACCTTCAAATGACGCCCACCAACTTCACGCCGAGCAAGCGAAAGTTCCTGGAAGACTCCCGTAAAAACAACGGTAGTAGCTTTCCATGGAAGTGGTGATAAGCTTCCACGGGAGTGACGGAAGTTTTCAAGGAAACTCCCACGAAAGCGTTGGAGGTTTCCATGGATTTTCCGCCAACATCCACGGAAGTGTCCATGGAATCGTCCACGAAAGATTCCACGGAAGCTTCCATGGCCGTTTTCATGGACGCTTCCGTGAAAGCTACTTCTATGGATGCATCCATCACTTCCACGGAAGCTTCCACGGAAGTAGGCGAAGCTTCACGGAAGCTTCCACGGAAGTTGGCGAAGCTTCCACGGAAACTCCCCAACACTTTCGTTGAAGTTATCACCGATTCTTCCGTCACTCCCATGAACGATTATATCACCACTACGTACAAGGAAAGTGTGAAGATATATATATATATATGTCGTTCGTTCATATTCAAGCTGAAATAGCAACGAGATGAGACAGTTTACATGTATATGAAGGCTTTCATGTAACGGTTTTCGTATTTTCCTTCTATTTGTTCTCACGTATTTCGCTCCGTTAATACCCTTGCGTGCGATCAATCATTACACGTAACGTACCATCTGCCCCAGTCGTCTGCCATAAAGGCAATACAGAAGTACTAAAAGGAGTAACACCCGGGAGTGGTAGTAGAAGTACCGGTAGAAAAGCAGTAGGAGTCGATGTTGTACAGGCATTGACCTCGTTCTGCAGTCTATACAGCCGTAGTACTCCTGGTAATTTCCCCCAGCGTGCTCTGTTCTCGCTTTTTCGTTTCCGGTTTACCCTTTTCCTTTTCCCTTTGTCCTTTTTTCGTGTTACCCTTCCTTTGCGTTTTTCGTTTTTCGGTTTTCGGTTTACCCCTGCGTTCTCAGTTCCCACTTTTTCGTTTTTGTTTTACCATTTTCCTTTTTTCTTCGTCTTCTTTTCGTGTTGCTCTTCCTTTTCGTTTTTCGTTTTTATCTCTGTGTTACCCTTTTCCGTATGTTTCGCTTCGTTGCCCCCTTGGTGGCGGCATTATTTATTTTGCCGTTGCTCTACACCCCCCACGCTGCTTGCGAGCCTGCCAGTTTGTGTGTTTTTCGTTCTTGGTTTCTTGTCTTTTTAGATCGTGTCCGTCGAAGGTGAAAATTCTTAATGTCTCGAAATATTCGTAGTATTAATAATTTAAATACATGGCGTTTAATCATAGGCTTTGGTGAATGTTCCGAACGAGGGCCGGGTGTCGCAGCATTACAATATCCTGTTCCCGCAGGGAAATTCTGAGCTCGTGGAAAACGACAAGCACAATCATGTTTGGGCGTAATGTTTACTGTCGGCCGGTTCGCGTGATTGGCAAGATTTTACTGTGGTGATATTCCCCCGCAATATCATGCAATCCATTTTATGGGTAGTAGTACAACACAAACATACGTATTGACATATCGGCTAGGTTGGCCGTCGACAACGGGTGCGGTGGTGTGAATGCCGCGAAATCTTGCGTGACGACCACTACTTCTACTGTACCAGGGTATTGCTGTATTTGCCAGGTTGGTTGCCTAGAACCCGGAAGCATGGCTTCTCTGTTGTGTTCCGGGTCAGGTTGCTATTTCTGTTTTCCAATGTATGGATCTCGGAGGGTGTCGATTATGTTTCCCTTCGAGTACTCACACCGAACTGTATATTTTTTTTTTAACCAGACGGATACATGCATACTGCAAGCAGTCAGTCGATAGTGTTGGCATATTAGTCACGGTATTATTTGGCGTACACGGCGGAAAAACATGCCCCCCCCTTTTCTTTCGGCGTCCGTTTGTCCTGACCACCCTCTCTTGCTAGCGCCTGCCACAACTACTGGTCATCTACCAGCCTGTTACAACCTTAAACATCCGCACAACAAAGCTCAACGTCGAGTTGCTATCACGATAAATGTGCTACTACCCGGACCTTGTATCATCTCGATCGAGAACGAGTACGACGACGGCATCATTCCTTCGCGAATCCGTCAAGATCTTCGCCTGAGTAGCGTTCCGACTTTGGGCTGCATGCCACCGCATGGCTAGCGAGATAGCATACGCTCGGGTGGGTTCCCTTGGCTGTAGTCTCTCCTGAAACAAGGGAGCGCACACCCAAATGAAGCGATGGTATCCGAACATCTTATTGAGATTGTTCATGAGCACATCACCCTCTCCCTTTTGTCGATAGGACCATCTTAGGTATTTAACGAAGGCGTTCGTTCTACGGCGAGTGGTATACTTATACACGTAGAACATTTCTGTGGGTGCTTTACCTGGCTTGTCGGACATAGAGAGTACCGTACATATCACATGGTTGTTGGGAACATACAGTTCTAGACGGGAACAAAATAACTGTTCTTTTTTGCGTGTAAATATCCAATGGTCCTTCTATTCCCGCCCAGAGTGATATATATTCCAAACACTATATCCGCTCCGATAGTTATGCACGTCCATTTCATTAACACCTCCATATTAAATATGCCGATATGGACTAAAATAAAAAGAAACATCGGAGTGTCAATACTGATACTTTACGGTCCTCATATCTCCGGTCACATCGATATCATTTCCCGACAGCATATACATTTAATTACTATCGACTCAATATCGTGTCAGGTGTCACTATATCGTGTCCCTCTCGTGTAAAAACTACTGTAGTAATGTATTGAAAGATAATTCATAAAACTTGTCCTCCGAATCGTTTTGTACCCATATAGGTCTGCTTTGCACTTCGTACTCTTATCGACTAGAAGTAGTATTGTACCCCATTCACTTGGGAATTAGTACCTCCTAGAGCCCGCGGGTAAACTGCATACACACATATACTACCACCTGAAGCAGATCGTACACTTCACTCAGACAATAACATGTACTACCGATCGTGTCCCTGTCTTATGTCGAAAAGTGATATAAATCTTGACATAGTTTTGTTCGTTGTAGAAGACCCATTATTTACTTTTATTGGTACAAATAGTACCGGTATAAAAAGTCCAATAAGGTTGGGACACTTAGTATTCTACCCGTGCCGCATTGACCCTTGAACAGGTTATTGTTGCATCTCCAAGTTTGCTGGTCGCTTGCAGATAGAAGAACAGTTATCTTATTCTGCAACCCGGTCGTGAACGAGACTGATTCCAAAACCTCCGATAAACTTGGTTTGGTTTCGCCGATCTATTCAGACATAATCTACAGTACATACTTCAGTATATATATATTTCTTTTTTAAGTGTAAAACAACAGCTGTGAGATCGAGGATTTCGTCGAAACTCATCTTTGCTAGCTGAGTGTGATACTTCGATCGCGCGTACTTACGGGTTCAATATGTTCTCATGCGGGATGTACATCCCGTACGAGGGGATCAAAAGCTGAGACTGTAGAATTCAGGTAAGGTGTGTCTATATATTTATAGTTCCGTCACTGTTTATGTTAAAATTGTCGTTTCTGCAGCAGCTGCACTATGTTTCCAGGATACGTCGGGCCTATGAAGCACACCTGTCGCGAAAACTACTTACATCTCACACCAAATTGGGTAAACCTTTAGGGCATATGTTTCAAGAAACATTACATGCACCTCAATCGATTTCGAAGTATCCCAGTAGATGACTACCATATATCGTGTCCTTCGTAGGTAAAAACTAATTAATGACTTGGAACAGTATGAATTGGAGTATTTGCGATAGAAGTAAAAAACAAAAAATACTTTCCTTCCGCTCCAAAAAGTCAATTCCCTTCCCCTCATGGTTCCGGTGTGTTTGAGATAGAAGTATGCAAAATCTTGCAGGCGACGCCTTCGAAACTGATAAGGTAATGGAGGTGAGGCAATGCGTCGAACAAAACAAACAACGAAAACAAAAGGTAGCGTACGAGAGGAAGCCCAGCGACGGTGGCGGCGGCAGGTGTAGCCGCAGTGCAGCAGCTGCTATCCCGAGCCCGCAAGCAGCAGCACAGATGGCTGCAGCTACGTGGCGGCAGCACGCATCACCAACAAAACAATTCGAGAAATATCGGGTGTCCTTTTGAGCCTTCGAGACTGGGACGTAAAACCAAGTCAATGTCGAAAACATACTCCCGTTTGAGGGACGAATAACCCTGTTTGGTGTGACCTACTGAACGGAGCGAAGGCCGTGCGAAGATAGAAATATCCACAGGATTATGCCTGCGTCGTATCATATATATATTGCAAAACTACTGCTCCAGACATCACACAAGTCAAACAGAAACATAATACACAAGTATACGTCATCGGCATCGGCGGCAGGAACGTATCGTATTCTATCACTCCGACGTCGGTCAGTATCCCACTCCCGCGGAGACACGAACCCTCGACACGTTATCATGGCGACAGCCAATACTACACCAATTACGTCACACAACTAGTTATTTCCAGAGGTGTGCGATCAGAGGGGCGTAGGCAAGAGAGACGCTGATGGCCACAACCCACGTCAAGGACACCAGCCCCAAGTTTGCGCTACTCGATGACGATGACGAGTTGGGTTGATCCGCAGAACCCTCCTATGGGCCCGTGAAAGACAGCAGGCGGCAGGGCGGACAGCAAACAAGGCGGCACGACAAAATAGGGAAAACAGGAAAGGATAGCAAACGTGAGGCTATGGTACGGTTTCCCGGCGTACGCCTCGTCGCAGGGGAGCACGTTTTGGTATGAGGTGTCCAGTCAATAACATAACATCGGCGTGAGTGTGATGTGCCCAAACGTTAGGGCCGACGACAAGCAATCGCCCGCAGCCATCAACCACGACCAGCGCCCCCTTCGTTTCCTTACCGACATGATGTGGCTCGAGAAGGGGTACCAACGGCACACTTAGGTATTCCTAGCAAGCACGTACGCCAACACCAAGAAGGGATTGTGTTTTCGAACTCGTAGGACAGCACGTCGATCGTCTACCACTTGCTTCTGACAGGTACTAATACAAAGCGCAATACATACCTTATCCCCCCCCGCGACGGTGGAGCACGTGTCCACACCCCCGAAGGTTCGATTGAAGTCAGAATCAGCGGCTAACATTTTCGATTCCGTCATGCTTCCACCGCAGGCCTCCAAACCACAAGGGCCAGAATCTGGGACATTCTTGTCTGGGTAGTACCACACAAAGTCGACGCACCTGGCGCGACCCCCGTGGGGAGACGTGTGATTGGGAAGGGGGGGGGGGGGGGGGGTGATCTGTTAATCGAAGTCAAGCGAATAGTCCCACAATGGCGGGTCGTTGGGTTTGTTGGTGCTTGGTTCCCAAGGAGATGTGGCCTACGAGCTACATCATCAGGAATCGTACGCGCGACAATCACGTTTCACACGTAGTAGGTATGTATACCTCAAGCAGTAGTTGTTTCGGGTATTGTATCCGGGTTGACCGTTGCAACAGCAGAGGCTTACCGTGCTCTACTATGTAGCGTTGGCACGTTTTGCCACCGGCCGCCCAGGCGTGGAGGCCATTGTCGAGCAAGCCAACGTTCGCCATAATGGCCTAGTTTCCGGTAATGACGGCAGTCTCCACCCATCGAGAACATAGATTTCACCGAGGTCGTCAAGAGAACGGTTGGTCGCAAAACATGTCCCGCAAGGCCAACGAAATTGTCCGGCGTGTCACGTGTCAAAGTATCTAAAGCAAAAACAGCTTACATCTCGTTTTCAGATCCGAAGCCGAAGGTGACGCTCTCTGAGCCCACCGAAGAGACGTCGGTGTCGTGGTAGCAAGTCGTCTCGAACCGATCCCCTTTCTGAACACCCATGTGTTTTGCGAACAACAACAACCATTGCAGATACGGGAGGTAGAATTATATGCGGCGGTCGTGGGAATAAAATGAAACAGCAAGTAGGCTGTAGGAAGTAGAAACAAGGAGCGTTTCGCTCGCGACGGGGGCAAATCGATCAACCTTGCCAGTGGAAACAATGGCCGGTCGACCGACTGGCCGTTTGGCTTGAATGGGATCATCCGAGAACACTAGTGTTCCTCGCAGGCAACACACATCAGAAGCGAGTGATTACAACGCTTTCGCGACGCTGAGGTATCACGACTCGAAGAAACCCACCGGCCTTAATAGTCACGGCGTTATTGGCTTTGACAAGATGGCCTCCCGCCTGCAGGAAAAAAAAATCTCAACCTCGGCTTTGTAGATCATGACGTCGTCGCCGTCACTTTTGGTGCGGTACTGTAGAGTTTGCAGCCGCTGTCCGTTCTCATGCATGTGGAAAGCGTGCGAAAATACACTGTGTCGGCCTGTCCACGCAGGGTAGAAAAGAGATGGGTACGGGAACACGACATGGGGAACGACGTCAGGCGAAACGTATAACCTATTCGTTGCCCAATTTCAGGTTCTCAGAGGCAGGGCGGTAGACGAGAACTCGATCAACGTTTTGACATATTCACAACACTCTGGGGGAAAATTGACACTTTGTTAATAAATGTATGGCCAGTATTTTCAAAACTCATTTGATACCACCAACATTAATCGAATACATCAACAACTATAAATAAACTTGACGCTGTACACCAGGTAATCTACTGCTTCAATACTTCTTTGAACGGTTTAAGAATTGCATCATTAGGTGATCGTCAGACGTAACAAAGCTTTGTTTGGGTATTTCACCCATGATCATACAAAAAAAAAATGGAACTTATGACAAAAACATACAGAGTGTTGAGGATACACCTCTGCGTCAAGCAACATGGCAACTGGCGGTCTAAAACAATGCATGTGTGGATGTTGCTACCCTGATCCCCCGTTGTATCGTCATCAAAGTGACATTTCTTGGATACCTGGTACTTAACCATTCTGACAAGCGTGGATTTTCCCCAAGGAACGTATCTGCCAAGTACCAACAGTAAGGTCGGCCTACCAAAGAAGTTGACAAGGATATATGTCCAGTACGTACCAGGTACTGTGTTTGTTTATTGGGGAGACGCGCTTAAAGGCCAATTACCGAGAACTTTTCGAACGATAAATTAACCTTGTTGAGTGCCAACTCTTACTGGTACAATACCGCCACCGACAAGGAATCTGCACCACAACATTAGCAAGTACGGTACCCAGGTACATATATTGACCTTGAAATGTCGGATTGTGTCCCAGGGCGAGAGTATCTCGCGAACATGGACTAACGGCAGTAACCGTCCAATACGCACCTCAAAGGTACCTTCCAAGCAAGAGCTCGGGCACCGGAAGAAGTGAGAAGACTTGGCCTGCGTCACGGCCACTCCTTCGAGCTTTGAAGAGGGGATCGCCCAACTCAAGCCCCCCATGGTGTTCGGTCGGAGCTTTTTTGTGTAGTAAACGCGCACACCGGAGTCGTCTATCAAACCCTCTATTCCGTCGGGGTTGTTATAGTGTGTCATACACTGCAAGGACATAAACCGCCCGGAATCACTACCGAGCAGAAAACCGACGTCGTCTGGTAAGGCAAGGCCAGACGCCCCGGATGCCGAAAGGAATATGTCCGCAAACTCGATGTTTTCGCAGATTGGATTGGACGTCGTTGAGTTGGAGTTCGAGTAGTCCTGGCCGCAGTGGTCGACCGTGTACGCCCGGAGGATGATATGATGCACGTACGTCGAGGTGGCGTTGCTGGCAACTGCGTCGAAGCCGATCGCGTGGTACTGCCGGTGGTTGCCGTCGGAGTGTTGCGTGCGTTGAATGAACCAGATAGGACGTAGAGAGAAATGTAGGGAGGGAGGGAGGGAGGGAGGGAGGTAGAGTGCGAGAGTGAAGAAGGGAGAGTGCGAGAGTGAAGGAGGTAGAGTGCGGGAGGGAAGGGGCGATGGAGGGAGGGAGTGGGAAGGATACTCACCGTAACAAACATATCATATAATTTTGATCATGTTGACCCCACCACCCCTAGCATAGCGCGGACAGGCAGGAAACCTTCAGTCCTCCCCGGCCAATGTCTCAATCGAGAAAGGCCGGTACTAGTTCAAAATCCTCATAGGTGCATTGCAACACCACGCAGAGTTGGCATGAGCTCGTGCAGCACTCAGTCTTAGTAAGCGTGGTTATCTCCCAAGTACTACGACGAGCGTTTATCCCCCTTAACGCACAATACGACAGTGAGCGCCGCACCACATACCTGGGTCGCACCGCTACCCTCATGATACACGGGGTGTAATCCGATATGTAACGATACCATGCAGAGATTTACCAAAACAATTTTTATCAAGGCTGTTCATGGGCCATAAAATACGATAAAATTTGTTGTGGATATATCGACAAAGACAATCGCAACCCTTGGCGATTTCAATGTTGAATTAATCGTGATGCCCGTACGACCGATTTAAATACTTTTTCTGCGAGTTTATGGTGTTACATGCTGTTACTGCCGTGAGTTAAATTGAGGATCATGATAATATAATTGTTCTTGTCGGATACCAATACTCTACAATACGGGCGCCAGTACAGGAATCACAACGCGTGCCTCCGCGGGCAGCGTGTGGCGCACTATCACGGTATCGCAGCCGGCCGGAACCCCTTCCTTTGCACAGACAAACATATGTGGGTAGGAGAGGTTATCAACAGTAATTATGTGACATGAGCTAGTGTGAACTGATTATGTGTGTCAAACGAGGGTTACCCATGCACGTGAAAGGCAGAAAATATTGTTGTGTGTCTCCCGTTATATTGGGAGAACCAGTCTCTATTTCACCAGTGATCTCGAAGCTTCATCGATATATCGCCTCAAATACAATTCCCACATGCAACATTTCTACACCCCAAGACGAATGATGCTTCCCGAGAACGACACGCGCGGAAGGCAAGCAGGAGGCAGAGGGGTGGCACTGCGGGAACCAATTTTGACGACAGTAGCATGTGGGACGCAGCGATAGGACCGATAACGGAATATCCTGTGCCGCCCCTGGTGGCTTACACCGCCGTGTACATCTGCTGGCCTTCTACATACAAGTTGTATACCGTAGGGCCATATCATGCCTAGTCGCACCTCACTAAGAGCAGGTAGATATGATGCCGAGAGACAGGTGCCTTGGTACCACGTCCGTTTGGAAGGGATGGAGAAATTACTCTGCCCGATCATTACAAGACACGCGTAGGAGGGAGACAGGGGGTGTGTGTGCAGAAGCAGCCAACACGGAGCCTCCCGATGTATCAGTTGGCTTGCATGAGTCGATAGGAACAGGCCTCGATTGGCGCCCAAGGCGAAAAAGACATTCGTCAACATAGGAACTCAAGATAAGGCGAGAACGGTTGCACTCAGAGCGTAGCCGACCTATGGCATGACAATCCCCATGCGCGCTTCTAACGCCCCATTGGAACCCCGTTCCTGGCGCCTTACTAATGTTCGAAAGACGACATCACAAATAACCAAATACATCAGATATTCATCGAGACCACCAATCTGCGAGGCTGGCACAAATTTCGCAGAAACAGCTTCCTCACCACCCTAACGTCGAAGAATGACACCCCGGGCTTCGACGCAACGTCGGCAATCGGGTCGAAGTCGGAATTCTCAGCACCGCCAAACATAAACACCCGCCCCTTGGCGAAGTTGGTGCTGTGGTATGCGATGGTGTCCTGGTCGCCCCAAGCGGTAAGGATTCGCGTAGGCACCGCACCTATTGCCGTTTTGACGTCGGCGCGTGAACAGAAAACGGTTTTTCATGAGTGTGTATTGTGCTTCGTGACAACGTCAGCCAAGCAGGCATATTATTTATCTAAAGCGTCTTCAGGACAACCTCTCCTACAGGTGAACGACAGTTCCTAAACGATTCGGCTTCAACGAAGTAGTAGATGAAACGAAACGGACGACCTAGACGGCAAAGTACTGCAATCCGATATTTGCATGCATTTATCGTGAAAATATTAGGAAAAACGAAGCCCGGACGTGACGCTATAGCAAAGAAACTCTGCTGATCGCCGCGGCACAGCGAAGTGCGACCATTTCCTCTAGCCTCCGACATTGCTATACCATGACATCCTGATTGTGGTCTGGTCTATATACTCTTTATGTCACGCTAGCTTCGCTTTTAGAGCGGGTGCATCACCCTTGGGGCTTGCCAATCTCTAGTCGATATAAAATGCAGTGTAGATTACAGAAACCGGAACCACCGGTTTACATATTAGCACCAATGGGCTGTAAAAATCATTTTCACCGAAGCAGAACCCCAGAATCGACAGAGAGAGAAAGCGAAAGCGAGAGAGAGCAACAAAGCACCCCTAACACTATTAACTATGTTTTGTTCCAGTTCGGGATAGGTGTTTTCGCCGCTAGCGTCGAGCTTTGGAAACGTACAGGCACATGCACTCACCATTCGCGGTATCGTCGACGAGGACGTGGTCTTGCATGTCTCCTGTGTCCAGAGCTCTCTCTGCGACAAACACAAGGCCGTCGGGGTCGACTTGTGCGGACATTAGTGTCCAGTCCTGTGTGCACTCATTAGTTACGGGGTGGCCTGGCTCAATCGCGTGCGCATCCGTCACCTTGCCCGTCTGCACATGAAGAGGACATATGCAACCACGGGCATGAGCGGTCATTTCGGAATGCACATCAGTCTAGCGGGATTGGGTGGTGATGTGCTGTGGGGTGATATTTGGCATTTAGGCTTCATCAGGAAACGCAGCAGGTGTTGGTTCTGGAAAGTGATGTTCGAGCTACACGCCTGTATATCTCGTACCGCCTGGTGGGGTAAATGAAAGGGCGGGGTCCTTGCGTATGGCTTAGCAACAGTGGCGTAAATGAAGACGATGGAGAGCCATATTGGACGTGTGAGCATATATCTAAGAGCGTTAGACAAACGTTTGAAGCGCCCCGTTCTTGCTGTCTTGTCAAACGGTCGACGTTATTGTTTGCGGAAGACGATGAAAATAGAGGTTAAGCCATACCTTGAAAATAGCTCCCCCACTAAGAGCGAGGGGAATTCTCCCGCAGCGGCGACGGTGCTATACTTCCTCTGCAAAATGATAGAGCTCTAGCAAAAAAGCCCGATCACTCGTAGTCGCCTTGTCACGCTAGGCGCTAGAGTTTAGGGGATGCCTTTCACTAATGCCTGTACCCCTTTTTCTGAACTGACGGGGGTCTATGGAACGCGCAGTGATTGCCCCTCCATCCTCCTCTGCTCGTGGCTAAATCCGGTTTGAGTTCGTGGAGCTTAGTCTTGGTAGGTTCTCGAGTTGCTAGACCAGGCGCGACATGGTAGCAGGTATCAAACGTCAGCATCGGTTTCGCGAGGCGCCTCGTTTTGCTTCATGAGTACTCCGTGAACAAGACGTTCCATCTGGAACAATGCGTCGCCCCCCCGGCCTTGCTAAGTATAACCTAGCGCTCAAAACGCATGTTAAGGTGGGCTTCGGGGGTGCTGATGTGTCTGCATCCCTCGCTCCAGGTCCACACGAGCACGAATAAAGGAACTGCTTCACGAGGACACCATGTGGGTTTTGACATGAGCTGAATGCTTCCGTTCCCGGTAACGGGCTACAGTAGTACGGCACCACAACTGCACTAACATATACACGATGCAAAAAACATAGCATGCAGAGGGATTTCTCTGCAAACGGTTCCCAGTGACACTTCTTCTAGTTTAACCGACCAACTCCGTTCTCTGGCGATTCCATTCAAGCGATAATCAGAGTGAGGCCATCCTTGATGCACACAGGGGGTTCGTCGGCGGGGCGGCGGGCGAATCGCGGCTGCGTCCCGGCGTCATATTCACGGTTCTTCCTGTGACGTTTGGTGATAGGTACGCGTTCGTAGTGCTTCAATTTTCAATAAATCGTGTACTGAACTTCAGCCACTCTGTGTAATGCATCTCAGTTGAGTTTAGATCTTCATCCTGATGCAGTTTTCACTAAACCCTCGAAGGACAAAAACAAGACCTACTGCGTACTGCTGGGTTGTGTTCGTCTCCGTGCTTTTCTTAATCAAGCCCGAAGAAAGTGTCGAGCGGGGTAACTTGTATAATTTCGTGAAACATGAATATTTGCGTTACATTTCAGACAGAATGATGCGCAATCGCATGCCCTATACTCAGCTGACCCAACGCCCCGGCCCACCCCCCGCGGCCTCTCCTGTGAAGCCCCGAGCGTGTGTTCGGTAGCCCTCAATAAGTATGACAAGGTGCACAGCAGCAGAATCGGCTACGTGTCCCGGGCGTACCTTCGATCGCCGTAAAAAAACTGGCAAGGTATAGACACGCATGGTTTCGGCGGGATGGGAGTTTATCGTCTATTGGGCAATTTTGATTTCAAACAAGAGAAGCCCTAATCCGAGCTCGTCGTTGCTACTGTACTGTGTACCTTGCCCGTTATTCGCGACGACCGCCATTTTTTTTCGCGCTCGCAGGATATGCTGCTGTGTACCTCACCCCTTTTGGGGGACGACCGGACACACGCTCGGTGCTTCGTGGCTGCACGCTTGAGTCAGCTCCTTCTGATCACAACCAAAGACGGCTCAAAATGCTCGAGTCCCCTGATGACCAAACCATGCCCTCGAGCCTCGCCCTGCTGCTGTGTACCTTGCCTCATGTTGACGAAGACCGGACTACCGCTCGAGCCTCGTAGCCGCTGCTGCTGTTGCTGTGGGCCTTGTATCGGTAAAAACAAGTGCCGAAACAGATAGCCAGAGAGACAGCAGCGAAAATAGAAGCCACGAAAGCACCGTCGAATCCACTCCTACTACTGAGTGGACAGACGAATAGTAACATGTAACGGCACGATATTTCTCGCGGAGCAATGCCCGTCAACAACACGATGAACCTGCAAACGTAATGCATGCACAAGAAGAAGCAGGAAAGAAGAAGGAATAACACGCAAGTCTAGGACCAGTAGCCCCTAGGAGCAGCGACAACATATTCACCGCCGACCCATAGCAGGAACTGGCGATGGCACTCCTCTAGGTAGTTCAGCAACATGTGTGGTCGTCTACTGTACTACGAACGCGAGAGGCGAGTTTGTCGTTTGCCGTAGGGCGCTGCAAGGTAAGGTGTGTGACGTCGTTAGCTGCCATTTAGTGGCTGGCGTTCAGAAGAGGATTTAAGCCACAACACCGTTCGACCTACTGGCACCGCCTTCCAAGCTGACGTATCAGCAGCAATGTCACTAGACCGCCCACGCAGAGGAGGGAAGCCGGGAGTATTGGAGAGTACTACACATGTACAGCGAGAGATTTACGCACCGTTTACCTCACGCTCAAGTCATATATGGGATTAAGAGCAGGAAACGAAAGGTCGCAGTCAAGATTGGAGCCGCGCCATATCACCGCCAGACCTACCTTTGCAGAGACCCTGTGGTTGATAATCAGAGAAGTATGCAGAACAGTAGAAACAAGGAATATAGATGGGGGTGGAGGATAAACACGAAGAGGAACGAGGGCAGCATGCGGGACAAGAGGAGACTGAACGCGAAACTATACGGGACCTGGTGTGGCGTGAAGAACATCCGATAGTGGGTTCTGAAATGGCGTGTGTGTGTTGATGATGAGGAACAGTGCAGGCTCCAGGAGGAGCAGGGGCCGTAGCGGGGGGTGGTGGATAAGCAGCAGCTAAAAGTACCGCCACTGCCGCCGTCGACCTGGCCTGACGACGGCAGTCGCATCAGTGGAGAAATGCCGCCATCGTGGCCGCCAAGGGGTTGTCTATCGGGCACACAGCTGATGTTCTCGTGTCGTCCCGTCACCGACAGTATGAACCGCCAGGCCGGCGATGCGCAACGTGGGCGAACATGAGAGGAAACCAGCCAGGAGTAGAAAAACAGAGAGAACGAGGAGGAGAGCGAGGAGGACGGAGAGAGTTGACCGAGCAACTTGTGGGGTGTTGGACTCCTTCTTGGGGTCGGTACCGGAGCACGGGAGACACAGGAGCAGCAGGCCGAGGGGAGCTCCAGCTCGAGAACGCGAACATTCCATCGTTCCAGCAACGTTTGGAGGACATCAGGGTGCCTGAAGAACAGCAAGTTGTTTGTGTTCTGTGTGACGATACGTATGTATGAGCTCGTAGTTGTTTGGCCTTGAGTTACGTATTTCTGTCACGATTTCGTGGTTCGTATACGTAGGATGCTTTGATGATAGACGTATGACATACTGGTACTGCTGTAGAGGCTTAAAAGTACGTGTTAGTGGCTGATATCCTCCGGTGATCGTATACCAAACGACATAGTCCTAGGTATTATAAGAAAATTAAGGCGAGTATCAATAACGTTTACGGCATTTTTCGCCGTTCCGATCTGTCATTCATCCTCTCATTCGCCCTCTGCGTCTTTGCCGTGGCGTAGAGTTAGCAAAACTCCGCGGCGTGCGATCGAAAGTTCAGAATTTTCGCTCTGCCATTTCACGATGGAGCGTGGCGCGTGACTTGACTTAGCGACACTTCGCGTCACACGCGTCAGCTGCTGCCACACACAGCAGCTGTGTTGCGCTCCTACATTGACCGTTCATTTTGCAGTTTTAGAGCAACGCCGTTACGTCGCCAATTTTCGATGTATTATTTTTGTACACACCGTTTGTTGTTGAAATGTAAGCTGTGCCATGCCTTGTAGTGTTTGGTGCTGGGGCGTGATTCCTGTTCATATATTTTATGTGTCACATGTAAGTGTGGGGTTGCCGTCTTGCGGTTGTTCATATGGAAATAGTGCGTTCTTCATATCATTCCGGTGTTGTAGTGTTGGGTTCTTATCGTTTGGTGGAATGGTGCAGGATCTTGGGTTCTTGGCCGTGGTGATTCATGTCTACTAGATCGTAGGGAGTTGGTTGGTCGTGTTGGGTTTTGGCATACGCCATCAAGTTTCAGCTGAGGCGTTGATCATCTCAAAAGGGTGATCGGAATGGTGCGATATGCACCTTCCGCCTAATCGGAATGCCGTGTTGATTTGTTCCAATCATGGGTTTGGGCCGTCGCCCTTTTCGAAAGGATAAATGGGTGGGTTCCTTTGGTATACGGAATGACGGTTGTTTGAATAGTATTATGCAACGTTTCGTTGTTGGTGGGGGCAAGAGGGGGTTAAGGTTGTGTTTCATAAGCGGGTGGTGGTGTTGAGATCTGATAACCGTCATCTCTTGTTTGGCTGGGTCCTGTATCATCTCAAAAGAGTCGTTGGCATGGTGTCGTGGTGTGCTACAATTTGTTTTTGTGGGATTTAAGCTTGTGGTGCTTCGACAAATTATTACAACGCTTTTTAATATTTTCCGCAGAATTATGTTGGCGGTGGTGTTGTTAGTGGTGTTGGTGTTGGGGGTGGGGTTTTCGTTGTTGTTCTAGGTGGCGGTGGTGGGTGGTGGTGCTGATGGTAAGACCAACAACCCCACGTCCAACCCGCACCCACCCGCCCACCTACCCACCCACCCATATAGTCCAGCTGATACGAAGTATTTACCCACAGGGTAACACCACACAAGCTCCTGCGCTGAGGCGCATCGCTCAACAATGCATGCGGTCCCACGACTGTTTATGGAACACAGTGAAAATAGAAGAACCGCCAACATAGTAGACTTACGCAGAAGAGAGTATGACCAATTAGGCGTCTGTCACGCTCCTCATTCCACCAATAATTTGAATAAGGGGCAATGCATCTGAGGAGCAGGAAGCGCGACGTTTTTTGTTTTCACAAACAAAACCGCTATGTTACGTAGTGGTCGTGTTTTTATTTCTGCGGAAACTCGTTTATCAAAATCGAGTTAAACGGCGAGTTTTTGTAGTGTCTGGACTATCGTGTGTGTTCGGTGCGCGCGTCGATTTTGTTTATGATGTTTTCTGACCGTGCTCGTCGAAAGTGTTCGATATAGGTCATATCCACTAACAGTGTGCGTTCCGCTTGCGGCAGTACGGGATTTACAGCAGCGCCTGGTATGTGGAAAGTCGATTGACTATAGGGAACGGGACATTGCGGGCTATTCTGGAATTGCGAATTGTTGATTTGTGGCCCGTATTGGACCTTCGTTTGTTGTTCGGGAACGTGCGAGGGATTGTGGTTGGTGGGCAGACGTGACGGGTAGGAGCTCGCGCTCCCACCTCATGTCACTCCAACCTACACCCACTCCAACCCTCTTCTCCTCGTGTTCCCTTGGGTACTGCTGTAATATTCAAGACATACACACATTATATTATTTTCTCTGGGACATACTGCATAGGGCAGTACTTGTCTGGGCTCACGGCTCGAAGATGCTGGTGCCACTCCGTCTCCTGATCATCACCGTCAATTAATTTCGGTAACAAAAAGTTCGAACTTGACTGGTGTTCGGAGATGGACTAGATAATATAGAAAACTTGAAGGAGCAGCTCGCAGCGCAGGCAAGGCTCTTTGAAGAAAGGCTGTCAGCAACAGAGGCGAGTCGAGATGTGACTGGCGGGCTGCAAGAGGCGACCGCCGGTGGACGGGACCAGCCTTGATCAGGTGTAGAAGGCACTAGTGAGCAGGCAGGGTTTTCTTCTAGTCGTCGAGTTGGAGCCGCCACCGATAGTCTGCTGCAAGCTGTCGTTGATGTAGGTACTATACAGGATAGTCATCTAGCTGTAGGACCACGGGAGACCAGTAGCATCAAATCTGGAATTCCTAAATTTAATGGTAACATTGTAGAGACCCACTGTGGAAAAGGCGCTTCGAGGGATATGCGATTGCGAACGGTTGCATGCAGGCTTTCACCACTATGTCTGACATGATGGTAGGTGACCCATAACTTCGGTTTACTTACCGGACCAAGGCTTCAGTGAGTTCGCCATTAAACGGTCCCGACTTACATGGACCTGTACCACCGAGAGCGTCCCCGATCGGGAACTGCTAAGCCGAGTGTATGATACTAACTCCCCTAGCTTAGCTTGGCGTATGCTAGAACACTAGTTCTTGCCCAAACCTTTGGCTGAAAAGTCTAAGTGGAAGCGGCAGTTCAACGATATGGTCATGGAAAAGAGAGAAGAACAGATGAGATTTTTCGCTCGTGTAGACAAGATTGTCGGTGTTTAAGGGATCCCTGGGAGTTCTTTTTCCTGTAGAGGATGTAAACCTCAAAATCGTAGAAGTACGTACCAACGACTCCGAATTTGAACTTCGCACGATACTGTACAGGGACGAAATCACCCGGGCGGAAATAAAGGCGATAGTCAGGCAACGGTATACAGTTATGTCCAGGGGTGCAAACACCAAGACTCGTAATGTAGGACAGGCCCTAGTTGCGAACAAGCCCGGTCGCCGAAACCGTAAGGAGGATTGTAGTGGAAAGGGTGACCGAGCTGGTAAGGGTATTTCCGGTGGTGTTATGACAGCCAAGAACGGCAGCACTACCAGCGGTAAGAAGAATGGGGAGAAGAAGTACGACGACATGCGGAACAAATGTCACCGATGCTTGGAGCCAGGCCATCGATGGTTCGACTGCAACGCACACGTTATTCCCGCCGCGAAGAAGTCCCAGAACGGCACTGGTGAGATTATAGGCTGTCTAGCGATTTGTATGCTTGGTAAGAGCAATGCGGTAGGAGAGCGCGAGCAGAGTAAGCACGGCACAGAAAAGTGGGTAGCTGATAGTGGTGTAACCTTTCACATGGCTAGATCAGCTGACTTGCTCCAAAACTTGCAACCATCCGAGGACAAAGTTAAGATTGGCAACGATACTTTGATAGACGTTGAGGGCCACGGGTCGCTGACTGTTGTTTTCCCCAACAAAGCAGGAGGCATCAAAGTAAGGCTAGACAAGGTGGCATACGTGCCCAGCTTGGCTTTCACCCTTTGTTCCCTAATGGCTGCGCACACGCGAGGAGTAGGTTTCGCAACTGACGATGAGGATATGAGCGTGACCCTAGCGGACGGACGTCTTAGCTTTTGGAGTGATGGTTCTGGTTACTCTAACCACGGTAGACGGCTTGACCCCGATGACGAGTGCATCCCTTTTCCCCTGTCGGCTCTCGAACCCGTCGAGAGCGTCGTACAACCTGCTCTCCCTGCCCCCCTGGGCTTCCCTGTGATAGCCCCCGATAGTGTTGACCAGCGCGAGCCTGAGTCGCTCAGAAGTTTGACATTGGCAAGCGGGAACCTTGTGCAACTTGCTGATTCTGATCCTCTAGCGTTCCCCGTGATAGCCCCTGGTAGCGCGGACTCGCATGAGACGCCTGTAGACATCAACTTTTTCCACTGCGTGCACGGCCATGCTAATGAATTGTTGTTGAGAGAGACTGCCAAATCACTAGGTGTAGAGCTGTTAGGTAGGTTGAGACCATGCACTGGTTTTTCTATGGCCAAGGGATACCGTAAACCGATGGCTAACAGTACAAAAGCACGCGCGACAGAGAAGCTAGGAAGAGTTTTCGTGGATCTGAGTGGCCCTAAGAGTGTTCCTTCGTTGCTTGGTAAGAAGTACGTGATGATAGTTAAGGATGATTTTACCCGGTACTCATGGGTATACTTCCTGGAGCGTAAATCCGATGCTGCTGACGCATTTAGGAAGTTTTTGGCTGATGTACGTGCGGATGGTGTACCTTCGGAAGTAGAGAGAGTAAGGTCTGATAATGGGGGATATTTCTTTGGTGGGGATTTCGGGAACGTGTGCAGGCAGCATTGCATCAAACAGGAATTCACGAACGCAAAGTGTCCAGAGCTAAACGGCGTCGCCGAGCGAGCCCTCGGTATCATCCTAAACTCGGCAATTGCTGCTCGCATCCAAGCCCCCATCCTCTTCCCACACGTCGAACTGCCACCGTCGGAGACCCTCTGGGCTGAGGCTGTACACTGGGCGTGTGCGGCTCTGAACTGCACTGCGACTACGTCCAATCCGGGTAGCTAGTCGCTGCACGAGATGTGGCATGGTAAAACTGCACCTGCGTCACCCCACCCGTTTCTTCGTCCGGGGTATTGCCGTTGGAACCGCCCGTCAAAGTCGTTCCCTAGGTGCGAGAGTAGCTTCCACCTCGGGCCGGGCATCGACCACCCCCGTGATTCATTGCGCATGCGGACGCGGGAGAACAAGGTGATAGAAACATGGGACGTCACCTGGGAGGCACCATCGGTCATGGGGGTGCCGCCGGTGCAACTGCAACAGCCGGCATCGCCGGGACTGGCAGGGGCGCCGAAGCTGGGAGGGACGCCGCAGCCGGGAGGGCTAGATTACTTCGATTTTGGCCGACCGACTCCATTGCCCCTGCTGGGGAGAGGAATTCTCCGTCAGCATCGAGTGGCCCCTCCAGCGGGGAGTGTAGGCTATGGTGGCCAAGGTGTACCGGGTTGCGTGGACGGTGAGAGTCGGCCAGCCCCCGACGCCACTATTCCCCCGCCATGTGATTCTTTGTCGCCGGTGGGCAGCGAGCCGTCTGTCGATGGCGATCTCTCGGCCGAGGAGAGCGAGACGACGTCATCGAACGAGAGCGATCCGGTTCCTACGATGGCGCGGACTGCGGCGCGTCAACTTGAGTCCAGCCTGCTAAGGTTCAGAGGTGGCGAGGAGCTTGGGCGAACTAGGGCGCATACGCGAGCGCTCAATCAAGATGCAGCTGGTTTGGTGAGTATGTTCGGGCTCGATGAAGAGGGAAAACTAATCCATGGGATTCTGGCGGTACAGGAGGTTACCCGTAAGCCGGGCGAGTTACCTAAATGCCTCGTCCGGGAAGCGGGAACGGAGCCAGCTTCGTACCCCGCGGCGTGCTCGTCGAAGTACTCCGACGTGTGGATGGAGGCGATGACGAAGGAGTTCGATGGGCGTGTGGCGGCCGAAACCTTTGCGGAAGTGACTGAAATTCCTGGGGGGTGCAACATCGTAGACGCCGAGTGGCTGTACAATTGGAAGGGGGGCTCGCATGGTATGGTTGACAGGGCAAAGGCCCGCATGGTAGCTATGGGGTACAGCCAGGTAGAGGGAGTAGACTACTTTGGACTTTGAGATGTTTGCCCCTACGGCCTCTGCTACCTCTAACAGGTTGGTAGCGGCAATGGCATGTAAGCTAGACTGGGACCTGAGGCACTTAGATGTAGACCAGGCGTTCATCCAGTCTGAGTTAGACGCCGATATCTACTTACGTCTGCCCTCCGGTTGTGGATCAGTATCTGGTAAGGCGATGCTTCTCAACA
>MEHQ01001563.1:0-23704 GCA_008828725.1 Saccharina japonica
CAGTGTTGGGAAGCAGGTAAATGCGGAGTTTCACAAGTAGGAAATTACGAGTGCTCGCTTGAGTCGCATTTACAACCCTAACCCTAACCCTAACCCTAACTCATGGGGCAAGGCTGGTCTGGAGCGCTCTGGATCGCGAGACCATGATTCCAGACAGACAGACTAACGACATTTAATAATATAGATAGATGGATATTCGTATATTGGGAAAGTAGCTTTTCGTTCCGCGGCGTCTTCGACAAAGGCTCGAAAAATGTTTAATGTAGGTATCCCCTTGGAGAGCAGCAATCATTTCGTGGAAGCCATTTATTTATTGGTGATGGAGGCGCCTTTACCGTCTTATCCCACAAATCGTACCAGATGAAGCACCAAATATATTTTGGCTTAGTGCTGGTTTCATGTGTTTTTGGGTGGTAATTTTTCAATAAAATCACGAGAAGTCGTCGACGTAACCCAAAAAAACCCTAACCCTAACCCCAACCCCATTGCAGGCTAAGGCTCGACCCGTGGGCGGCTTCGCCGCGCGTTTCGGACAATCTGAAAATGTGCGGCCCACCACCGAATCCATAAGATATTTTGTACTTTATCTGGCGCGATTTGTGGGACAAGAGGACTTGCAAAGTCTACTGTTGTGATGCATCCATTGCACTATACCCCCGTGCGTGATTTTTTTTACCTTGCTAGCGATTTCCGGGGTTTTTCGTGCTACAGGCTCGCAGCTTCGAGTACGCGAAAACCTCTCGTGAGTCGTTTCTGGCTGCCTATGGTTGCTGTTTGGCGCACTCTGCGCCCTCAAACACACCATAAGAAGCATCATTCAACTTAGCGGGCTGTAGTTTCCTGTGAGGAGTTGTATGTAGCTGCCCGCAAGTGAAATGCAAACGTTCAGTTGGGGGTTGGTTTTTGTCTCATTTTGAACGCCTAAAATGTACACCAATTTCGACCACTCCAGCATCTCAAGTGAAATCGAGGTGTCAGTCTCTGTTGAGAACCTGGGTCGAGAAAATCTCTAGAGAAACACAAACTGGTGTTATAAAACGTTTTGGGGTCACCGTCGATCACCGGTAAGCACGAACCAATAGCTGAAGATGTAAACGCAGCGTGTTAAAATCGTGGCACTGATTTCTATTCCGATAAACTATATAGAAATTAGAGTCACCGGAAACCCGGGGATGGGGGAAAACTAATATAGACCCTCCATGGCCTTAAGAGGCCCCTTCGGGACCCCGAGCTCGCGACCAAACCAATGGTGCGGCCAGGCGCCTACGAGCAGCGTGAGCGCCCAGCATTGCTGGTAGAGGATCAGGTTGCGGCCGGGCCGTACGACTCCTGGCATTGTACCTAGTACACCAATTTGTATCAAGCATGTCATCCCCATACGTAGCACGCAGTAGCCGTTACCACTGCTGAAATCATCGCTGTTTATCGCCAGCTTTTCCCTTTGAAATCGCAAGAGGGTTAAAGTCGGGCCCACCCTAACGCTCTGTTGGGAATCGGTTGTCTTCCGTTATATGAAATATAATAAAATAAAAAACATGATCTAAACCAAAACCAAAACCTAAGTTAAACCAAGACACAAACAAAACACCACCCACCTGGTATAATTTAACGTCGAAATACCAATGATACGTAGAGAAGGAAACGAAACACTTCTGGTGCGTGAGACGTCAACACAGGGAAAAAACGATAAAAAACAACAGCAAAAAATTAGGGAAGAGCAGACACTATTACGCAAATTATGCGCAAAGGAGTGATTTGCATACCCCTCCGCTCATACGGCGCTTACGGCATATATAGGTCAGCACTCAGCAGGAAACAATACAATCCACAGCATCGCTAACAGTGGAAACTAGCAAGGAGGATGCCCACGACCAAATCCTACGTGATACTGCGCATACCGGGTAAACACGTGCCACGTACATCTACCTCCACCATTAGCAGTAAACAATAAATGATACCCAGTGCGTACGTGAGTCCAGTTACTTGGTACGTAACAAGGAGTATGTCGATGACGACCATCACGCGTATATACCAGGACATATATATACGAAGTATATATTACACTTCGAAGTATATATATGCAGTACATAGGTAAGCACACAGGTATACTGTTATACCATACTGGAATGTGATGCGTATGGACTATCCACAGACGCAGCACACCTGAGGCTAATTTACCCTTCCCCTCTCTCCTTCCGCCTGCATATTCCACTCATTAGTGTAACGTGGACTATTCCATGCTACGTATAGACGACATTATTAGAAAGGGAAAGCTCCCATGTCCACAAAACCCGCCCTTCTTCCATCCTCCCCAGTTTCCTAACATTTCACCATCGACATGAACTCCACTCTATTCCGCGTCACCCCCTATTCACCCCCTAACCCCTCCCTGAGGTTTCCTCGCCGGTTTATTCTGCGCATGCCACGCAACCCACTGAGTTTTACCTCATACGCATAAATACATGCACCAAACCCACTGTACCCCACTTCCTTTCAACACACACTCCCCCCCCCTATTACCCCTGCCGCCACTGCTACTCTTCCGCCCCGTCTCCTCGTCCACCTCCGCCCGCCAAGCCCTCCTCCTCCTCCCCCTGCAAGTTGTCTTGCTCCGTACCAGTCTTCCCGTCTTCTTCGTCGGAGGAGCTCTCATCCCAAACCCCTGCTTCCCTCCTCTCCTCTCGCTTAGGCACCGCCTGCTGGTTCTCCTGCTCGACAACACCAACGACATCATCCCCATCATGATCACTACCGCCACCGTCTCCACCAACAGCAACAACATCAGCAACAACAACCACACCACCACCACCGCCATCGCCGCCACTATGTCTTCGAGGGAAAGGGTCAACGTTGTCAGATGAATAGTCAACTGGCAATGTCGACGGGCCTCGTCCAGTCCCTCTACCAGCTTGCCGAGAAACATTGAATCTGTTGCTGTTGTTGCTGATGTTGATGTGGGTGCCTCCCTGCTCGACACGATGGGTGTGGGAAGGTCGAAGAGGTGGAACGGTGGCGGAGGGGGGGGGGGTTGAGGGGGTTGGAGAGGGGATCGGGTTAATGGAAGGTGCGGGGGTGGAGGTTACGGAGAGACATGTTGGTCGGAGGACCGGGGGCTAGATATTATGTGGGGAAGGTGGCGTGCATGCAGTGCCAGGCGAAGTTGTCAGGAATAGGTATCGTACGGCGGTATTTAAGCGGGGAGGAGATCGAGTTGTGGGGATGTACTCATTAGCCGCATGTCATGCATGGCCGTCGTCGTATGATCAAAGACCTTCGCATCCCCACATTGCTCGGACGGAGCACGTCGGGGTTTCACCGACCAGGCAGGCATTGCGTGCACCAAATGCGAAACGCCGCAAGGTCTCCGATGAGTGGCATGAAGGTTGAGCTGTATCCTACTAAGAACTAATAACTGATTGTGAGGGGGGCTTTCTTTCATATGGGTGACAGCGTCGACTTCATTGATTTCTGTTTTGGTATGGCACGTCCGGAGACAGCAATTGGTACACTATATAACGGCATCGTGAATACCTCACGATATTCACACTACGCGATACGATCACTCCCCTTGTGCAGAGTTAAGGTTCTCCACCCCGCACAAACTATCTAACTCGACCGCCAGCCATGGTAAAAGCCCAAAACGGTACATAGGTTGTCTAACTCACGCAGTGAAGAGGCTTGTTTTACAGTGTCGTTGTCAACCGAGGCCCGTTGTCAAGCGACGCTAACCCAACCTTACCTTTCTACAATATGTATACGTCACTCGTAGGGGCGGAGGAGGGTTAAATAGGGGGCAGGTTGTTTCGGTAAGGGCGAGGGGAAGCGGTAGTCTCAGAGGAGGGGCGGCGGGGAGCCATGCGTCCAATGCATCTCAAGACTCAATGCTTTGCTTTATGCCGGATACTCGTCCTCACCGTACCGTGAACGTCGTCGCGGCTGTACCTACGGGTTTACCTATTGTTTTGCCTACGTATCCACCTACTGATTCGCCCGTTGAACCTCACCTGCTGATGCAGACATCCTGCTCCATCTAGTACTTGGCCTACTGATCAGCATACTGTTCCGCCCATCGATGAAGACCTATTGCTCCACCTACTGCCTCAACTACTGAAAAACCTACTACCGTACTGTACTACACATACGGCACCACCTACTGGTGCAGGCATTGCAACACCTACTTTTAACAGTTCACCTACGGCTCCTGCCACGGTAGGGGGGGGGGGGGGGGGGGGGGTACTCATTTTGTGCACGGCCGTAGTCATATGACCATAGACCCTCGCATCCCTACAATGCCGGGACGGAGCGCGTTGGGTTTTCACCAACCAGGCAGACATTGCTTGCACCAAGCGCGAAACGCCGTGAGGTATTGGGCGAGTCGCATGGAGGGTGAGCTGCATCCTGCTAAGAACCGCCTCTGAGGCGGACTTGCATATGGACGACAGCTTCAATGAGTTAATTTAATTTCTGGTGTGGCCACTTCCGGAGACAGCAATGGGTTTTACTATGTAACTGCCTCGCGGACGCCTTACCATATTAACACTACGTGATACGACCATTTCCCTTGTGCGGAACAAAATTTCTCCACCCCGCACAAATGATCTACTCGACCGCCAGCTTTGGTGACCGCCAAAACAAAATAACAAAAAAAAACGGCACCCGGTTGCATAATTGATATAATTGATAATGCAGTTCCTAACACGAGGAGCTTTATCCCTCAATGAAAATATGAAATCAATGTGGTCACGTTAGATGTGACCTCGTCCGATTGATTTTTCGGTATTCAGCTTTGGAAATTGGGTGAGTGGTCGTACGAGCAACTCAACGAACTATCCCAGCAGCTCCTAAACATAGAGCGAATAAAGTAGTTAACTACAAATACATGGGATCGAAAGCGTATTGGGTAGCTCTACAGTGGAGGAGACGCGTCGACGATCAATACCTCCTACCTGGACCAAATGTGTTCTATACTTCATCGCATACTGCTCGTACTGCTTCACTCATTGATTGCCCTACAATATACAGTACTCACCAGCACTTCCGTAATATCGCGAGTGTTGGCGACGGTAGACTTTCCTCCAGCAGTAGATGGGCAGTGTATGGGGGACAGTCTGTCCTCGGAAGACGAGAGGCCTTTGGAGAGCCCGTAAAGCCTCGGGGCCATTTTCATGCGGGCATGGCCGCCCTCGAGCTATAGCCGACGTCAGGAAGTGCATGGAAGGGTGCAATAAGAATGAGAACGAAGGTTGGAGAATTGTGATAGCAAGTGAGAACGAGAATGATAACGACGAGATTGGTGGCAATGGTCATGAGAACAGCAGTGAGAAATATTGTGATAATATAAACATATGTTACGGACACCAAAGCATACATACACACGTATGTCATATATACACAAAATGTACACACAAATACCATGTCCTCACAAATAGTCAAACGATTCATACGAACTATACTGCGTGTATACACACACCATGGATACACACGTATACAATGCACGGACTAAAACATGGCGACACGAAGACATACAAAATCACAAGCGCGCCCAAATCACGGGCGTGCGCATACGAGCTGGTTCAAGTTTAAGCCAAAAATATAATAAAGCATCCAATGACCACGCCGTTTTATAGAGATAGAGCCTGATACTTGGCGCACGTGTTCTGTTACCCCCTGCGAACCCGTGACTGAATCGGTTTCTCCCGCCAG
Source organism: Saccharina japonica (assembly GCA_008828725.1). Classification (NCBI taxonomy): domain Eukaryota; class Phaeophyceae; order Laminariales; family Laminariaceae; genus Saccharina; species Saccharina japonica. The sequence goes on from MEHQ01001563.1 coordinate 5,704, forward strand.
ATATTTGTTTCTAATCTGCATTTTGTGGGATATTTTGGTCTTGCGAGTTCCAAACTTTCCAACGAAAACAAAATTATAAGTACATTCGTCAGCAGCTTGGCAGGGGTTCATAGAACACATGTTCCAAATTCCAACCCTTATCTAAAAAAGACGGCGTGGACGCCTTGACTTGTGTGCGGTAAAAGTACAAAAATATGGCGTTGTCTCGTAATGTTTTTTTGATAGGATCAACTTTTGCTGTTAACTACTACTCAATATTGGCCCTACGCAGTCATATTTGGGCGAAACGTTGTACAGACAAACCGGTTTGTCCAGAAAAACGTTTGGAAAACAAATATTTTCTTACGGAAACACCTTACTATAGTTGACCTTTTGAAGGCCTGTGGTCCATCGAGACATAATTTCGCCGCAAGCACCAGCCCTAGGTTCGAAAACAAAAACGGGCTTGTGACCCTCTTCCGCTGTTCATTATCGTTACGGGGATACCAAGCATGTGACACTTGAGTAGATGTTGCGATTGGCATTCGTGGCGGACAAACTTTGGGGCGATAAGCTTGAACCAGCCTGCATATATCACTATTAGATACTATAGCTAGGAGTTCGACCGGTTTGCTCAGAGATGTGGTGATGTTTACAAACAAAAATATTCGCAAAAAAAAACAAATAATGGCCTGCCGGAGGCAGAAAGGAATGACTGTTTTGGTTTGGGTCGCCGGTAGGAGCGCTCATTCTTGTCAAATAACAGTTAGTTGGGGTTCGAATCCCACCTGGGCCGTGTTTTTGCTATTTTCGTGTACTTCTTGTGTTGCTGCAGCAGTATGCTAAAACCCTCACCCAGTTGTTTTCTTCGTGTTTTTCGGTTTTACTCGGCGAAAGAACGGGCATTGGCTCCTTTTTGTGCTTTGGTTTGGTGGTGTACCAGACCGTCCGCGTCTGTGTACACCACGACCGAGTCACGGGTGCGAGTATAGTAAAACCCACAGGTGTTTTGTTCTACGCTTTGTGTGTTCGACCGGCGAAATAACCGGTATTGGCTCGATTTGTTCTATCGCTTAATCAAGAGTGAAGTGATACACCTCAGCCATCCCATCTACCCGGCCAAGCCACGGGTGAGTGCGTTATTCGTACAAACACAGTAGCATGCAGCGTAGTTACGCGTGCACAGCAGCGCAGCAGAATATGTATGTACATATTTTTCTCTTTTTTGTTTTGTTTTTGCCCGGCGAAGAAATATACTTTTTGTTCGTTTCGTTGTTCTTCCCGGCGAAAATTCTGAGAATTGTGTGTTTTTGGTTTTCGTTCGAGTTATATACCTGTCAGCGGCAGAACACTCGAATGTGGAGCAGCGTTCGTGGTTCAAATCTAACGACGGTCTGCACTTTTATTTACTAACCCTAGCCCTCGGCGTGCTGCTACTCTATTCTTGCATGTGTAGACACGCCGGAGCACCTTGTTATTACTAATGTCCTCATGAACTCAGGGGTCAGCGGGACCCTCCATGCTTTTGCCATTCATATTTGTATATAGGATACGGCGGATACCCCGACGTCAGACAGGGTCGGAATTGGGCCTTCAGTTTATCTTTGAACTATAATAGCGCTATACCAATACCTGGTATATGTTACCGACATACATCGATTCCTTCTCTCTTAACCCCTTACAAACTTGGACGTTGGGTTATGTTGAATCTACGTGCCTAATACAGTATCGGCCAAATCAAGCAGCCCGGGCTGATGTCGTATGAAATGCGCACCATGCCACACGCGGCTAACATGGTTGTTGTGATAGCATGGCGTACATAGGGCCCGCGACATGTTATACCTGTGTTCTATTTCGTGCTGTTGTCTAGGGCTACGGCTACTGGTGGGGATCCTATATCCCAATCGCCGAATACGTTTGTATGCTGCATTATCACCTACAACAAGTCATTTGCCAACGACCGGCTGAATCCAGACTATGGCCGATCCGCCCTTGGGACCCATTCTATCCCCTAGTATGTACAGTACTCGTACGGAAATATCCGCAAGCATACACAACAAACGCACAAAAAATAGTGGCATACATGCTGTACCTCCAGATCGACCTCGTCTTCAACCTCCGCACGGCCCCTGGCCGCCCCCCTGACCTGGTAGCAGCAGTAGCCCACAAATCCGAACAAGAACAGACCTGCGAGTCCCATCGGTACCCACCGCTATGCAATCGCATGTACCAGGTTTTACATTGAAAATCATGTTGTAGGGAGGGGAAGGGGTAGTGGTGGGGGTGGTGGGTGTTGAGATTAAAGGGGGGGTGAGGGGGGAGAGGCGGAGCGGTTGGGCGTTGGGCGATTGTTTGGCCTTTTTATGGGAATGGGGTTCTTGTTTTGGAAAGGTGGTGACGGGTCAAGGGGTCGCAGGGAGTGAGATTGGGAAGGGGGTCGTTTGTGTTCGTTTAATACGGGAGGACGGCGCATGTCAGGAGGAGGTTGGGGGTGGAGGGGTGGGGTGTAGGGATTGGAGTTGCGGGTGGGAGTTGCTTGGGTTTGCTCATAACAGGATCCAAGTTAAACGTTTGGAGACGGTATTTAAACAACAATGGGGGTCTAGGGTGGGAGGGTGGAAAATCTTAGGGTTTATCTGGAGGCCAGGGGGTAAATGCTTTGGGGAGAGGAAGGAGGTAGAGAGTATGCAGGGGTTAAGATAGGGGGTTGTTGGGGGTTGTTCGAGACTGGAGGGTGGTGCATTGCTTAGGGAGTGGAGATGGAGCAGAGGGGGTGTACGGGTTGCGCGAGGGGGGTTGGGGGGTTGTTTGGAAACAATCCGACCCAAACAACTATTACTGAAGAAAGGGTCGACCAGCCATTGACGATAATTGACACATCAAAAACCCTCCGCATCACCTGACGAGTGGATTCAGCAAATCCGGCGAGCTGCCGAGAGGTTTATAGCAATATTAGTAGCTGGGTTGGGCAGTGCGAAGCTATGAATTACTGGGTGATGCGCGTTTGTGATTGCGTACGGCTCGATCCTCGGGCATATTTTGATTGCCGCATCAAATTATAGGTATACTGCTATTCGGGGGAAATCGATTGGACATTTAGGTTTGTTTTAGCGGGAAAAAAGGATCGGGCATAATCTTGGGCTAATGATTATGCCGTCGGATTTGAAGGATCGCTAAGGTCGGTTTCCAACCCACTATCAATTAAACGGGGTGTGTCTGGATGCCTTCTTTACTGTCAGTCGGATCGAGTTTGTAGTTTCGTGTGGTTTTTTGTGGGGGTGTTTGATACGATAGTTGGAAACTGCTTCGTGTCCTGCTCACGTGTTTCAGGAGGTGCTGCGCTGTGAACAGCAGCAGCAGCAACAGCAGTAGAGCAGTCAATCCAGCATCAGAGACGTGTTCAGACTGCTGCTGTGGTTTGTGGCCGTGTTTTTAAAAAGATGGAGAGAGATGCAGGGGGCTTGAAAACTATTTTCGATTGAGTAATCCGATCCACGCATCCCGTCGAAATCCTCGCGCAGCAACAACAGCAGCAGTGCAGCCAATCCAGCATCAGAGAGGTGTTCAGGCTACTGCTGTGTGGTGTGACTGTCTTTATAGAGGGGTGGAGAGAGATGCAGGGGGTTTCAAAATATGTTTGATTGAGAAATCTGATCCACGCATCCCGTCGGAACACTCGAGTTTTTCGATGGGATGCGTTGATCGGATTGCTCGATCGAAAAGGTTCGGATCGAAAAGGCTATTTTTCAACTATAGGCGAGAAAGCCCGATATTTTCTTCGATCGGGTTCACGCCGTTTTGATCCACGTATCCGACCGCATAATAATTAACCACGAAGAGTGAAAAAATATCAGACAAACATAAAGAAGCCCAGTGGTACCAACTGGAGAATAATAGCTCCGTCCGTAATGTCATATTCATCATTTTCATGTGGCGATGCGTACTGTAGTGTTTGTTGCAGTGTCACTCACACATTATTATGGGCAGCAGCCAAAAAGGGGTATACCTGATCCGTTTGGGGGCAACAAATGGACATGCTTTAAATCAAGTCCAAAAGACAGCCCACGAGCCCTGCCAGTGCTCCAAAACACGTTGTATATACCTGACTTTGTCGGATAAAACCCAGGTACACCCGAATCCGTCTACTACTCTGCTTGACTTTCAACGGCTTGTTTTTCGTTTTGTAGGCAACCAGAGTCCCTACGTAGTTCCACCCTATGCCCCCAATACGAATGCCGACGTACGGGCCCCCCCGTTCCACCCTCCACATCACACGCCATACGCCATACGGGCAACACAGGTATTTTCCTGCCGCCGCCACCGGATATATGCATAGGACATACGGCCGCTCAAAGCTGCTATGTCGCAGGATAGATCGACCCCACTTTGATTTCGGCTACAACAGACGCACTGCCGTTTGCGGCCATTGTGCTACATGTCGTATGTATGCATATCGGTGGAGATGTGCAGGTAGATACCTGTGTTACTCGTGTGGTGTGGGGTGGGGTGGGGTGGGGTGTAGAGGGTGGAGAGTGTTCGTTTGGATCGTGTCAGCAACGACGGTTACAAAAGTTGTAGAGGGTTGCGTATATATTCGCAGGCGTTATTGTGGAATTCTTGCCTCGTGCGGGAGGAGAGTTCGAGCACTCCGCTCTCTCTCCGCTCTCTCTCTCTCGCTCTGTCCTCTAATGCAACGACCTTAAAACATCTCATCAGACTGCTGGGCAGTCAGGGCATCCAGATTTGCAATCTAGGAACACACTAGTGGGTTGTCAAAAGCTTGACGTTGTCAGGTCTGGAAGAAGAAGTCAAGAATGGCTTCCGGGTCGGCTCAAGACGAGCCAGGCCTTCCCAAAGATGAGGTTCAACAGCTGAGGCAGGAGTTTCAGCTGGTGGTCAAGCATTGGCAAGTGTCAACGATGCATGCCATGAGGGACGTGATCGCCGAGTTCACGAGGAACAAAGGCCGATCTGAGTCCAGCAGTGCTGGGAGCAGCGCTGCTGGAAGGGAAAGCCCACGAGGGGCTGAACCCTCTGCTGTTGTACGAGAAAATTCTGCTGCTGCTGGAGGCGTGGCAGAAGATACAGCAGCTGGAAGAGAGACAAGTTTGCGTGGGGATGCCTCACGCAATCTCGGAGCGACGGGACGCAGAGAGGCTGCTGTCCCTGTCGAGGCGGGCCCAGCCAGGGGCCAGCCTGACCAGCCAAGGAGGGCTGGCGAATGGGATGAAATCCCAGGTGGTGAGTTGGGTGGTGGTTTTGATCTGCCCATCTCGCGCCATTTTTCCTACACGCACAGCGCTGCTGTAGCGAATAGCCCAAGAAGGGCAAATCCCACTCCTGTAAGAGAGACTACTGCTGCTGTTGGAGCATGCATTGGCCAATCGGAGTCCGGCAACGCCGAGAGTAGCGCTGCTGTAGGGAATAGCCCAAGAAGGGCAGGACCCACTCCTTTACGAGAGACTCTTGCTGCTGTTGGAGCAGCCATTGGCCAATCGGAGTCCGGCAGCGCCGAGAAAAGCGCTGCTGTAGGGAAGAGCCCACAAGGGGCAGGACCCATCTCTGCTGTACGAGGTACTACGGCAGGAGGAGAGACGATTTTTCGTGATGATGATTCGCGGGATTTCGGATCGACGGGACGCGGGAAAACTGCTTCTTGTCGAGGTTGGCCAGCCAGGGGTCAGCCATACCGGCCAAGGAGGTCTGGTAAGAGGGGTGCAAACCCCAGCGGTGAGTCCCGTAGAGACTCAGCCGCGACTGCCGGTGGCAATGGCAGCAGCGCCAAGGCCACCGAAGGTAGTACTTTCGTAGGGAAGTGCTTCAAGTGTGGCAAGAAGGGCCATATGATCGCAAACTGTAGAGAGAAGCGTTGCAGTTGTTGCAACGGACTGGGGCACTCTGCTGATGTTTGCCCCACGCCGAAAGAAGAGGCTGTGCTGTCGATGGCGAGCAAGGTTGGAGCAAAGGACGTTGATATTGGTACGGCCCAGGCTTCAGCTTTCAAGGCCGAAGAGACAGGCAAGTGCAGTGATGGTTTGGGCAGAATGGGGGAAGGAGAGTCGGCTTTTCAGGTAGGAGACGAGATCTGGATCTGCGATAGTGGAGCGTCTACTCACATGACGCCCTCAGCAGATTGCATGCTCAACTACAGAGAATGCAACCTAAAACTGCGCATCGCCGATGGTTCAACTCGCTCCATCGAAGGATACGGTGATGTTCGCTTTGTCTTTCGGTCCGGAAACGGTCTCGTACAAGTGCTGATGACTAACGTTGCGCACGTGCCAGACCTCCGCTATCACCTATTTTCCCTGCCCACTCTCGTCAAAAACGGCCATACGTTCGAAGGACGCCCCTCGGGGATTGTAGTCCGGCTCAAGTCAGAGCGTTCGATCGTGTTTCCGTTGAGTGGGACCCTGTACAGCCTTTACGGCTACCGGGTCGACAGCAGTAGTGGGGAAAATGCCTGTGCTGTACTCGCCCCAGGGCAACAGCCCAGTAAGCCCGCGATCGACATAAACGACTACCACTGCGCGGCTGGACACTCCCACGAGGTTCTACTCCGCAAGACCGCGGAGCAGCAAGGAATCGTCCTCAAGGGAAACCTGCTGGAATGCAGGGGGTGCTCCATGGCGAAGGGACTTCGCAAGAGCATCAAGCAATCCACGCACACACGAGCGGGTAAGAAGCTCGGGAGGGTGTTTGTGGATTTGAGTGGCCCCAAGGTGGTAGAGTCTCTCGGCAGGAAGCGGTACACTCTCATTGTGCGCGATGACTTTTCACGGTATACTTGGGTGTATTTCATACGCCACAAGTCGGACGCCGCGGAATTGTTCGAGCAGTTCCTCGCGGATTCTCGCGCAGACGATGTCCCTTCGAAAGTGGTCATCGTCCGATCGGACGGGGGTGGTGAATTCCGTGGGGGGAAGTTTGGAGACCTGTGTAGAACACGAGGGATCAAGCAGGAATTCACGACGGCAGACAGCCCCCAGTTTAATGGGGTAGCAGAGCGCGCGCTAGGCTTGATTGAGACGGCCGCAATGGCGGGCCGAATCCAGGCTCGCGAGCTATACCCCGGCGCGCAACTACCTGCAACTGAGTCGTTGTGGGCTGAAGCGTCGCACTGGGCGTGCGATGCTTTGAACCGTACAGCAACCACCGCTAACCCCGAGAGCAAGTCACCATACGAGATGTGGTATGGTAGACCCCCCCCGGTAGTACTTCTACCTTTCCTCAAGCCTGGCTACTGCAAGGTGAAGAGGGAGAACAAGTCCCAGGCGAAAGCACAGGAGTGTTTTTACCTTGGCCCTGCACCCAACTACCCCCGAGACTCGGTGCGAGTGCTGACTAGACACCGTACCGTACTGATCACGCGCAACATAACCTGGCAGCGCGTGTCACCTGCACCACCTGTACCTGCCCAGTCGAGTGACTCCCTGTCTATGGAAGAGGGGGGGTCCGAGGCAGACGACGGAAGCACGTCAGATCGAGGTGGTGGGGGGGTGGTGCATGAGCTAGACGAAGGTTTGGCTCGCCTGAACGACCTCGATTTGACGTGGGGGTTCGATCTGGACGCGTTTTTGGAGGAGCGCGCCCAGCAGGCACCTGCCGCCGGCGATGCCGGCGACGGGAATTCAGAGACGACGGGCTCGTCTCAAGGGGGCGCGGTGGGCGCCTCCTCGGCCCCGGTAGGGAGGGTCGAAACAGCCGAGACGACGGGCTCGTCTCAAGGGGGCGCGGTGGGCGCCTCCTCGGTCCCGGCAGGGAGGGCCGAAAGCGACCCGGGCGAGGCATCAGCCTCCGACACCGACCAAGGGAACGGTGAGGATCCACCCGCGGTCCTGTCGGGGAGACCAGCTCACGAGCTCAGCAGCTGGGGACGGCTCCCCGCGACAGTAAGGGGCCGAACCCGGGGTCAGAGCCAACGCTTGGAAGGCGAGCCTGCTGAAGGCCGGCTAAGGATGAGGCCTGAGGTCGCGGACGCGCTGCTTGCGGCAGTGTTCAAGTTGACGATGTCTAGGAGAACGCAGAACAGCACATCCTGGACGACGGAGGACGCACTGGCTCTGATGGCTGGAGGACCTGCAGCAGATAACAAAGGGGAGTTAAGCGTGCGCATGCCGAGTGGATTCCCGGAAGACGTAGAACCGCCCCCTCAGTCCGTAGCAGATGTCGAGCGTTCACAGTACAAAGCGGCGTGGCAAGAGGCCATGAAGATTGAATTGGACGGTCACAAAACGACCGGTACGTTTGAAGCAGCGATACCGCCGCAAGGGCGGAAACCTGTAGGATCGAAGTGGGTGTTTACCTACAAGACGGACAAGGATGGCCTGATAGTAAAGACAAAGGCTAGACTTGTGGCTAAGGGGTTTAGCCAGGTGCAGGATGTAGATTACTTTCAAACATTCGCACCAACTCCCTCGTCAGCGTCAGTTAAAATTCTGGCAGCTGTTGCCAACGAACACGGTCTGAAGATCTTTCATTTAGACGTCGCACAAGCCTTTGTTCGCGCGAAACTCGACGCCGAGATATACATGAAACTACCCGGTGGGTGTGGTGACATGTCAGGCAAAATCGTTCGCCTGAACCGATCGCTGTATGGTCTGAAGCAGAGTGGACGACAGTGGGCCGGATTATTGGTAGAAACCGTGGTAGAGTACGGTATGGAGCAGTGTAGGACTGATCCTTGTGTTTTTCGCATGGTTGTGGACGGCAAGGTACAACTGGTCATGGCTGTTCATGTGGATGACATCGTGATTGCAGGTTCGGACGAGTCATGCAGAGATTTTCATGCCGCGTTAGTAACGAAATTCCCCACGAATAACCTCGGAGAACTGACTTGGTACACTGGTTGTGCTTTCAAACGCGACTGGGAATTGGGGACTTTGGAGATTACGCAGAAGGCGTTTATTGAGAGCATGTTGAATCGTTTTGGCGTTAACTCATCCTCTGACATCCCCGCTACCCCTGGTGTGGAACTAGGTCCAAGAGAGGAAGGCGAACCTGGTGGAGACTGGCCTTACAGGGAGGCTGTGGGCAGTTTGATGTGGCTGTCGACCATGACGAGGCCGGACATCTCCAACGCTGTGCGTGCTGTGGCGCGTCACTCTCACAACCCTACTGAGAGGCACTGGAGGGCAGTTTTGAAGATTATGGAGTACCTTCACGGGACCAGGTTTTTGGGATTGACTTTTGTGCGGGGTTCGGGACTGGATTTGAATGCGTATAGTGATGCCGATTATGCTGATAAGGCGAATGATAGGCGCTCGGTATCGGGGACGGTAGTTACCCTGGGGGGTGCGGCCGTCAGTTGGGCAAGTAGTACGCAGAGGTGTGTTACATTGTCCACAGCAGAAGCAGAGTACGTTGCCCTAGGTGAAGGGGTGAAGGAGGCTTTGTTCACGGGCGCGGTCTTATCGTTTATTTGTCCAGAGCTAAGCGGATCATGTGTCCGGGTTTACGAAGATAACCAGGGGGCCATAGCATTGGCTCAGAACCCTCTTAGTTCTGCTCGGAGCAAGCATATCGACGTACGTTTTCATTTTGTTAGGGAGCTGCTTCGTGCGAAGAAGATCGACATTCAGTTCGTAGCTTCGAAAGACCAGCATGCGGATATTTTGACGAAATCCCTTGCTGCGACCCCTTTTAAGCTTCACCGTAGGTTCTTGTTGAATCTGCCGTTGGAGGGTGAGTAAGGGGTATGAGCATTATCCGATGTACCATGTTTGAGTTATGCGAGGAATAATTTGTCAGGTCGCCACCCCGCGCTACTTTGAGGGGCATGGGTGAGTAGGGCACCACTTGGCATCTTATTTTCTGGCCATGGTCATCGTTTGGAATGCGGCCGTTGTTTCAACTGCAATGGTTTGGAGAATATGAGTTATACAGGGGGTTTTGACCCGGTGGCCGGGTTTCCTCCTGCGGGACTGTTGTTGGCTGTTAGGTTCTAGCTTGTCTTGAATGTCCTTTCGGTCTTGTCATTGCTGTCAAGAGCCAGGGAGGGTGTTCGTTTGGATCGTGTCAGCAACGACGGTTACAAAAGTTGTAGAGGGTTGCGTATATATTCGCAGGCGTTATTGTGGAATTCTTGCCTCGTGCGGGAGGAGAGTTCGAGCACTCCGCTCTCTCTCCTCTCTTTCTCTCTCGCTCTGTCCTCTAATGCAACGACCTTAAAACATCTCATCAGACTGCTGGGCAGTCAGGGCATCCAGATTTGCAATCTAGGAACAGAGAGGGGCTCCCCGTTCGTCGGCATTCGTCTAGGCGGCACGTGGGTTTACGGTACATATGTGGATGGTATGGTTATTGGAATAAGTGCTGCACATTGTTACCCATGGGTAAATGGAAGACATATAACGGAGTTGCTGAAGCAGGAATGTACCCATCTAATGTGCGTACCCTGTAGTGGTTGTGCATCTCTAAACCGTGCATTATTTCTGCAAGTCGTTTCGTTGAGTGGAGTGTACAACTTATGTTGTTATAATAGCTACTGCACTGCGGTAGTGTTAGGGCGCCTTCTCGACCGTGTAACGGCTCTACACTCGAAAAGGTACTCCCTCCGGGTGCCCATGCGCACAATAAAAGGGGTAACTGTTGTGGCCTCTCTGTCTTTATGTTGGCCCACCTACGAATAAACAAACCGACATCATATCATAGAAAAAAGCACCCCAGCACTATATTGTGGGTTTGGGTGAGGGAAACACCATAAACAGAATCATGCTCAGCAGCTGGCGCTATTCTCAATCATATATATATAGATAACATGACAATTACGTCGACTGGGGTCGGTCGTTACTAGTGGACCGTAATAGACCCCTTTTCTTCGTGTCAAACGGCCCAACTTTCGATTGACAGCTTCGAAAAAACTATTATATTTTCCCGTTTTGCTGGCAGCAGCACCACTAGTCTATACCTGGTACTGTAGTCCGTACTGTTGTTTGTCAGCAAGGACGACAACGCACGGCAGAGCATGACCGGCGTTTGAACCGCAGCAGCGCTTCGCCGCGAACTGCTTGGCGGAGACACATCGTCATACGGGTCATTAGACAGAGCTGATGATATGCATCAGCAGCAAACACACAATCAATTGCTGCGATAGCGCATGCCTAAGAAATATGGCTGCGGGTGCCGTAGCTCGTACGTGCAGCAGCAGCAGCAGTAGCAGCAGCAGAAGGCGCTTTGGTGCGCAACCACCATGACGCTGTTGCTCGATGGCAGGCATTTGTACAGCACCACATCAGCGAGAGACACCAGCATACAGACTACCAAGATAAAAGAGCTCATGATGTATAGCTGCACAACCGGCATTGTGTGGGCGTGAAGAGATACACCATCATACAGACTATCAGGCAGAGCTCATGATGTACTGGTGCTGCTGTACAATCAACTTCTGCGACGGAAGGAGTGTGGCTACGGAAATGGAACTGCTGTATTCCGTGATCATACGCGTATGCGTTTATTTCTGCGCTGGTGCTGTACAAATCACAGACCATCAGGTAGTGGTATTAATGTATTAATAGTAGTGCTGTGTGTAGCGTTGTTACTTGCCTGGTGAATAGCTTGCTCTTTTTTGCAATTTCCATCTGCGCAAGAAGTACGCTTTTTTTCATTATTTTAGTTTTACAGAAACTCACGGGAAATTCTCTAAAATAATTGAAAAAATATATTTTAAATACGTCAGCTGTGAGTTCAACCGATTGTATTGCTTCAAGAAAGTAAACAAGTCGTACCCCATTGCGTACCCGTATGTGTACGTACGAAGTACGCGTTGCAAGGTGCATACAAGTAGCATACCATGCGTACACCGCCCCTATGTACGAGGGCAGAGTGCGTTGGTTGTCTCTTCGGGTCTGATGAAAAAACAGGTACACATTTTGTCGACTCGTCCAATGACCAGCATACCCTGGTAGACCACAGTATAATAGGCTGCCGCTCTGTATTGTTTGTTGCTGCTCTGTATTGTTTGTTGCTGCTCTGCTACTGCTGAGTGACTGCGTACGGGGGGGGGCACAACCTTACTACTACTGCTGAACTTTTCTTGCGTCACCCGGATTTGGACGGTTTGCTGTAGGCTAGCGCTTAATATACTGTAAAGTTGCAACTGAACTCATTGTGGCCACGCTAATCCCCCATTTAACTGCAAGATTTGGCGGACTAGACCAAACCCAACTACAAGCAAATTGTATTCGTGCAAAATTAACTCTCATCTTACAACCACTCTAAAGGAAAGCCTTGTGTATATATATGCACACTTCGAAGTGCCATACACTACTGTAGTGGCACACTTGACATTCTCGAGGTCAAGATGGAAAATGCCCGGGGCCGAATGTTTTGTACCTGGAGTATATATGCGGCGTCAGTCTTGCTCAAGAGCACTCGCAACTGTTTCTTGTTGGCGAGCCACCACATACATATATACTTGTATTGTGCAAGCTTTAGGTTTATTCTTGCACAACCTCATACTTGGTATCATACATACTAATAGTAGTGGCAAAGTTACGTGCAAACCCAGTTTTTTTTCACAGATAGAGACACGCTCCATGAAGTCTACAGCCTTATATTGTGTTCTCCTCATACGGGATGTACATCCTGCATGAGGAACATATACAAACCCCAAAGTACGCACGATCGCAGTATCACACTCAGCTTGCAAATATGAGTTTCGACGAAATCCTCGGTTGTATACTGGACGGCAGCACGGAGCACATGGGATACCACACTTATAACATATGCGGTGGGACCTATCTATGCACATCAGGCTATCACAACAACCCTAACCCTACTGCCGCATACGTTTGTTTGTATGCTGCATCCTTACCTACGATAAGTCCAATGCCACCTCATACATTCTTAATTCGTTCGAACGACAATCCGCTGTTGGGGCGGAGAGAACCACTATGTTCCCTACTACTGTATTATAGTATGCTTGTATTATTATGTACTTTTTAGTTTTTGGCATACGCTAACGTGAACGCTTGGACGCACCAACAAACTCACGCGGACTCATCGTCTTTCAACCTTTTCGTCACCACTACTTGTACGTTACGGCTATAACTACAGTATATGTACAAGTACACGGCCAAACTTTACGGCTCTGGGCTGTATGCCGGTATGTACGAAAGTACCTGCGCGCCATCTCCGATATCACATTCAAACTCATTTAAATATATATGTGTACTCGCATGGTGGGATAATATATTGTTGTAAGGATTATTAGGAGGTGTACGCCCACAAAATATTTTGTATACTGTAAGCATACCGATACCGGTACGCCCACCCAAATATACCCAAGGTACCGGGATACCCTCGACCACAATACCGGGGGTACCGGTATTTGTTCAGTACGGCCTCGATACCACTTCGATCGGTAATTTCGGTATTTTTTTTAATACCGGTACTTGACCCTTCAGTAAGTTCGGTACGTTTCCATTACCGGTACCTGACACTTCGGCAAGTTCGTTTTTTTGCCAATACTGGTACCCGACATTACGGTAAGTTTGGTACGGCCTCAATAACGGTACCAGACACTTCAGTAGGTTCGGTACGCGCACCTAAATATACCCAGGTACCGGTATACCCTCTGCCGTAATACCGTGGGTACCGGTATTCGTTCCGTAGGATACCTAGGATACTTGGTATTACTGGACAGCTCGTAGGATTCTTCGAGAGACCAACAGACAAGAACGACAACCAATCGCTGCAAGTACTTCTTTTCTGCCTTGCTTGGCAGCAAAAGTGCTGTTCTTCATTGTAATTTTCCAAGGGGATGTTATTATCGGTAGTGGAACGTAACGAAATATACCGGGGATATTTTCTCGGTAAATACTCTTCCGAACCATACTGGTGGGTTCGGCACGAAGTTGATACCGGTACCCGATACATCGGTAAATTCGGTACACCACCCAAATATACGCCAGGTACCGGTATCACCCCGACCACATTACGGGGGGTACCGGTATTCGTTCGGTACATTTTTAATACCGGCAACCATAATACCGGTAACCGACCCTACGGTAAGTTCGATATTTGTGTCAATAGCGGTACCGTACGAATGCTTCGGTAAGTGCGATACGAACTCGGTACCGGTACCTGACACTCCGGTAAGTTCGGTACCCCCACCCAAACATACCCCGGATACTGATATACCTCCAACCACAATACCAGGGGTATCGGTATTTGTTCCGTATTCTTTCAATACACTTCGGTACGTTCGGTATTCCTTCAATACCGGTACCTAACACTTCGGTAAGTTCGGTACTTTTTCAGTACCGGTACCCGACACTTCGGTAAGATCGGTACGGCCGCCAAAACTACCCCCGGCACTGGTATACCCTACCGAACATCTCATTGCACACTCCAGTACTGCACGATAAGTAAGTAACAAGAAAACCACAACGGAATCCAAAGATGGACAAAGGTTTTCGAAGCTCCGTTTGGTAGTTCGTCAGCTACTTATGGCTTACAGTACAGGAGTATCAAGCTATAATACACGCCTCCACCAGTTGCGGAGTCGGTGAGCCGTCACTAAGCCCTGGCCGCAAAGAAAGGTGCGCCGTAACAAATAACTTGAAGGAAAATATATGTACCCGTTATAAATCCGCATTGTTTTGCCTGCGGCATTGCGTACTGTGCATGCATGCGTTAATCGCGCCTGCTGTACGTGCGCAACCCAATTGGGAATATGATTACATGAAGGCTCATTACAACGGAAGGATATGTACGTGCGACGCCCGCGCAGCATTTTATAGTCGTGCTATGAAACAGCAATATTGTGCGCTCAGGAGGAGATGTGTGTGTTCTTCACGTTAAACCGGTTGTTCTACCCGTCGACATTCAGCACACATACTCAGTGTCCACGCTGGCCCTTCGCCCTCGAAAGATACAAGCTATATGGTCACAAAACTACAACAAATAGGAACTTCACAGTAGACTGCAAAGGTCGTCCGAGTACCAGTACCGGTCGTCGGTACTCCGTTATTGAGCACCCGTCCTTCTGGGGTACTCAGTACCACGAGTACCAAAATAAATGACTGAGCACCCGCGAGCCCCACAAGCACCAAAAGCTGAAATGACTGAGCACTTGTGAATCCCACGAATATCAAATTCTGATTTAACCGAGTACGCGCGAGCACCACGAGCAACAAGGCTGAAGTGTCTGAGTACTCGCGAGCTCCCTAAGTATAATAAACAGCTGAAATGACTGAATACTAGCGAGTCCCAGTGTCCCAGTACGTTAGCACTCAGGTCGTACTGTAGATACAGGTGCTTCTATATCCTGGCACCCTTCAGCTGTGGCGATAGAACCAGCGCAAAACCGGTAACGAATTTGTGTATTTGTGTCTGCAGTTTTAACTTTTGTTTCAGCACCCAGAGTCTTATTCACACTACATCAGCGGGTTTCCGGTTAACTCAAACCTCTACCATGGTAGATGTTAATCGGTACATAAATTCCCGCGCCTATTTTAACACGCTGCGTTTGGACCTTCTCCTGGTTCGTGCCTTAGCAGAGAACGCGTGCTATACCCTCATCTACCGGAGCATGTTGATCCTCTCCAGATTGCCTGTCCGCGCTTTGTCACCGGAGGTCTTGACCTCGATTTTGAGGTGTTGCCGTGGTCGAAACTAAATGAGGCCAACAACCTTACGTCAAAGTTGCCAGCCAGCAACACAAACAAAGTCGAGAAAAAGTTGCAAATACGATGATTTCGGCATTCTACGCGAATAAAGTCTTAAATACCTGGTAATACGTACTGTACGTAGTATGTAGTACCCGGGTATACAACCAGTATGAACAAACTAATGCCACCAAACGTTAGCTTAGCTGCGGTCGCTGATTTTTTCTAAGCATCAAGATACTCGTAGCGAATCCGAAACGAGTGCTGACCGACAAATAAATCTCGTTCCCGTTTGAGATAGTAGAGTATTGGGCTGAAAAAAAAGGTTACAAGGGCCAAACCCACTTTGGATTCATGTATAAGATTCATCAGTATTTAAAATGCGAAAAATTCAGATCTTGGTTGTAAAACTCTCGCTAATACCTCTATTTCCAAGTCGCTTGTATATTTCGGTGAAACGCCTACTCGTGCTGTACTTGGCAACATGTTCACTAGGGTTCCTGCATGGCCTTAATAATGTTTTTCATTCACTACCTCCTACATTGAAATAAAATGGAACATACGTACCTGGCCAAAGTACCTAATCTCGCTGCATATTAATTGTGACTGAGTACACGGGAGTCCACGAGTACGCAAAGCTGAAATGACCGAGCACTCCCGGGTTCCACGAGCACAAAAAACTGGATGCCTAATAAATGTAGTCCTCGCGATTCCCACGAAAATACTATTTCGGGGGACCATAGTAAATAGGACCAAGTATTGTGAGTCAAAATATGTCATTGTGTAGGTTTTTGTGTGTACCGCAGGTCCTATTTACTATGGTCCCCCGTAATAGAGTGATAACCGACCGAATATAATATAATCTTTTGGTTTTCGGTTATTTTAGAGAAATACCCGAACCAAACCCGAGACCTTTCTGGTCGGTTATCCCGTAGGTTAGTGCGCATAAATGGCGAAAACGAAAAACGAAACGCAAAGTCTGAGGGCCAGGCTGGATTTCGTATATCAAAAAGAGTGCATCTACACTACAACTAGCTGCAGTACTAAGTCCATCGATGCCTTAACTATTACTACAGTAAATCTCAGCCTGGCTTTCTTATAAGCCGCTCCTGGATGCTTCTATTCGCTACTAATATGCACAGTACAGCACACCAAATAAGAAACAGTGTGGCGAGGTGCTCTAGGGCTATAGAATGGTTGAGAGATAATCATACAGGTCCAAAGCTTGAGCCATCCTAGGATTATTCTCGTGTATTGAAGTTTCCTTGGTAGATCAGAGAGACAGCAGCATCGAGGGATCGTAAGCCCATATGAATGTTTTTTGAGTATCAGAATATTCCTTAAAGACGATAAACTCCGTAGACCTAGCTCTTAGAATACCACAAGATGGTATTATCCATTGGACGTGATTGGTATTACCCCTTGGACAGGATAGACGATCACTCAGGAATAGCTAAGCATCGGGGAAAGTTCCCTACGCGTAGGCTATTATACTACCCGACTAACAGGCTGTTAGTGAGAGAACTACCATAACCACCCGACTAGCGGGCTATTAGTGGGAGCAAGGGCTATGCTGCCTTCAAGCAGAACTCCATCCATCCTCTCTCACTCCTCCGGCACACCCTTCCAGTCTCATCTCGGCGGTAGCCTTTGAATCTCCCATCATCAGAGGATTCATATAGAACAAGAGGCCTCCTATACTGAAGTGAAGCTGTGATTCCACGCCAGCAACAACAATCTCTGCGCCCCTTCCATCATATCTCGAGCACCACGACACATGGCAATGACCCTATCGGTGATGCTTAGGCGTCACTACGAGGTGTAGGGAAATGTATACCCTCATTTTGTTGTTTTGAATAGCTGCATCTTCGACCCCCCTTTCTCGGTATTTTGGGGTGAACTTACAGTAGTTTTATCCATCGACCATCTTGTGGTCTGTATATGCGACTATTCCGGATGAGCTAATGTTATAAGGTGCTCTAGGGCTATAGAATGGCCGAGAGATAACCGTGCAGGTCCAAAGCCTCGAGCCATCTTAAGATTTTGCTCCTTTTCTTGGTAGATTAGATAGGCAGTAACATCGAGGTTTCGTAAGCCCATAGTGATGTTCTGAGTATTAGAATATTCCTTAAATACGAGAGAAGCCGTAGACCTAGCTCTCTGAATAAACCCTATATTTTGATGTTTTGTGCTTTTTTACATGGATGGGTTGGGCTTCTTTCGCGTCACTCCTTTAGTTGTCTGTCGTGCGTTGTGGGAAAGTGGCTTGGGTATACCATATTTTAGAGTCCGTCGATTTTATTCCATGGTTTGGCTTTGCTTGCCTCATTGCGATGCTTTGTGTGTTTTCTTGCTGGAGAGTGTGCCTTTGATTGGGGCTCATTTATTGCGTCAGGGATCAATAATCGACA
>MEHQ01001563.1:32781-54695 GCA_008828725.1 Saccharina japonica
TTAATTTTTACCTTCACATAGCGTGTAGAGGGGAGCGGAGGGCTCCAGACTATCTGTTTTTGACTGGCTTTGATCGCTTTGCGGACCCTTCGGGTTCCACTTTTATTTCAGTATACCTTTTTTTGGGTAAGTTAGCCTGTGACCACGGGAATCGACCGTGTCAAGTGTTGGATTAGTACGGACAGATGGAGGTACTGGATAGAGAGACCGGCACAGTTTTTAATGTGAAGACAACAACAACAACAACAACAACAACAACAACAACAATATTCTACGCACATAGATAACTCATACAGAAATACGCGAAACACGGACAGGAACATTCCAGGAACATTTGCGAGGCATCAAGGGTACACGAAGCAAACAAAAACGACAACCAACTGTTTTCTGAGTCCCTGACAGGGAGCTATGCTAAAATCAAGCAGAACAAAACTGGAAAAAAAAACATGTTTTATTGAGGGGTGGACAAAGGGTGATAGTGGATCTTTAGAATGGGGGTTTTGTCTTGGTAGTAGTAAAATGACCCTCAGATCGAACCCTAACCCTAACCCGAACCCGAACCCGAACCCTATGCCAGTGGTCAGTGCTTGCTTGGCCAATCAGAGTGCCTAATTAACTACCTTAGGTAGATCCACTAACAGTGTTTGTCCACTACTGGTTTTATTTCATTTCTGACAAATATCCCAACCCGCCACGTACTCGTATTCTGTTTTCAATGGTTCGATGGTGGCGAGTGCGGCTTCATTTTCTCTTTTTGTCGTGTACCCCTGGAGGCATCTACAACAAGCCGTTGTTCGAGAACATATTTTTTTATGTGTTTACAACAGCGCGTATATAGAGAGGGTACATTTCCAGCAAACGATACGTAGTACGTTGAACGTCCGGAGGCGCAGCGTCCTCGAGAAAAGCGCGCAGTACATACTGCGTGGAACGTCTGGAACCGTAATGATCTTGACGTTGCTACGTCGTATATAGCTATGACTAGCATAGATGGGCCTGCGTTGCTGGCCTCTCCTCCATGAGTCACACCCCTTTCTTCCTTCTCATAACCGGCCTGAGAGCGCCATTTCGAAACCAATCATCACTGTCTTTGTTTTGAGTGAACCTCGCAGCCGGACTTGACGAATATAACTCCAAACGATAACAACCTATCGGTTATCATCAGAGTCGGCGATCTTCATCAACACACCACAGCTCGGTAGTGCTCACTGTACGCGCACATAGTTCGAGCGGTCGTTGCAGGAATATATACACCGCAGTTACGCTGATGGGCGCACTGCGAGCTCGCGTAAGACTGCCCGCGCGGGCACATTAAGGTGTGCCTGCATTGAAAATAGAGCCTTTCCAAGCACACCGACCAGGTGGCACACCAACCAGGCATGCCTCTCGTTAGGGCTGTGGTTAGGGTTAGGGTTAGGGTTAGGGTTAGAGGTCCGGGTCGGGGTGGTGGCCGCCGTTAGTCGAAGCCAAGAATATGCTCATCGTCCGGAACGAATACCTTGGGGTTTCGTGACAAAACCCTACCTCAGTAGAAACAGCATCATTTTATGCGGGTACGTCTGAGAAGTTCGCCTGCGCGGGCAGTTTTACGGTCACTGGCGCACTACTTACTGTTGTAGTATCGACGACGTATCAACTATTACCGGCTATATAAATGCTGACATAATCTCAGTAGAGGTTACATATGTTCGACAAAATGGTTGATATATACATCGGGACCGATGGTTGATTGGGTCTGATTGGATCCCAAATTGAACGGCGAGGAGAACGAGTACTCAATATTAATATTCCAATTTTCAATTTCAGACCGGTCGCGCCGGTGGGCTAGCAGGTAACCACGAAGCCTGTTAGCGTCAAGGTCGCGAGTTCGAGCCCCCCCCGAGTGCATGTTCGTAGGGACTTTTTCTCGCAAAAAATATCTTGACTAGCGGAAAGCGCGAGAGCGTGAGTTAGCTAAATTCGATGAAAATCGACGAGCGTTGGGAAGGCTGAACCCTCTACGCGATAAAAATCAAGGCAAGAACCGTGGTAGGGGAGGAGGGAGAGGAGCCTACTTTGTGACCCCGGATCTGAGTTACGACTAGGGAGGGAGAAAGACGGAAGGGGGATGAAAAAAAAAGGGAAGGAAAAAAAAAAAAAAAAAAAGGGCGTACTACAGCAGAACAAAAGCTGTACGTACAGACAGAGTAGAATATATTATGATTGGTACTAATTA
Organism: Saccharina japonica; assembly: GCA_008828725.1. Lineage (NCBI taxonomy): Eukaryota > Phaeophyceae > Laminariales > Laminariaceae > Saccharina > Saccharina japonica. The sequence continues at coordinate 34,997 of MEHQ01001563.1, forward strand.
ATAGTATTAATAGCACTCTCGTATTAATAAATCACACCCTGGACAATTGACAATAATAGTCTATTTTCCTATTAACAGTTTCCTATTACAATTGACTGGCAATTGTGGTCGCCAATTCCAATTAATTGGAACGCATCGAGCTCTATGGTACAGACAATTCCTATTAACAGACACCCACTACGCCCTATCGTCCACCCAATTTATGCTAATATACACCCATCTACATTAATGGTTGAAGTAATTGCTATTAGCAGTAACCACCGAAATCCCATTGCTGAACCCATAGTCTATTGAAATATAATATCCCATTCTATTGTAGCGCTAATGGACAATTGCAGAATATTTTCGGTGCCAATTGTGCTGGCAATTCCATTTAATTAATATTCTCCCAAATAAATTGTGCTGGCAATTCTATTTAATTGACACCCCTCTAAATAAATTGTGCTCGCAATTCCATTCAATTGACATCCTCCCAAATAAATTGTGCTGGCAATTGCATTTAATTGGAATCCTTCTAAATCAATTGTCCTGGCAATTCCATTTAATAGACATCCTTCTCAACCAATTGTGCTGGCAATTCCATTTAATTGACATCTTTCTAAATTAATTGCGCGGGCAATTCCGTTTAGTTGGCATCTTTCTACATAATTGTCCTGGCAATTTCATTTATTTAGCAGGCTTCGAAAACAAATGTCCAGACAATCAGGCATTTCCATTTGATCGACAATAATATGTTACCGGTCAATTGGTTCTGGACGCTGCAATAGGAATTTGACACATCCATGTATGCATGAGGAAGCTATTTCTTAAAGTTGCAAATGCAAACGATTCATGAAGCAGTCTATTAATTGGAATCGACCAGACAACATATTTCGGAGGATGCCCATTAAATTAAATATCTCGGACAAAATGTTTGGCGGCCGATTAATCACTAGGATTTTTTTTTACATTCCCTTTCTGCTTAAGCCTTGGACAATAGGCATCGCAATAGACTATTGCGCCTACAATTGACCCACCGAAAAGTCTATTAAATGAAATGAGGCGGACAATTGATTCTTACCATATTGCTGCAATTGGAATTGCAAAGACAACAACATATTGTAGTCCACCTACCAATTGGAATTGCTTAAGCAATTGTTTTAGAGTTCTGTGAATTAAATGGAATTGTCTCCTGCAACTTTTTCGCTCCGGAGACTCCAACACTCTATTACTTCTTCAATGGGATATGGGACCTACCCGCAATGGACTATTGCTTTTACAATAGACCTTCCGGAAGTCCATTCAAATGGAATTGGTCGAGATGCTGCTTTCGTGGTGCATCTATTAATAGGAATGGTTCGGCCAATAGGTTTGTGTCCTGGCCTTCTAATAGATATTGTTTCAGCAATTATTTTCTGGTCTTGTCTAACAATTGGAATGGTTCAATCAAACCGTTTCTGCTCTCACCTTCCAATTGGAATTGTTTCAATAATTTCTTTCTGTTCCTTTCTGTTAATAGGAATGGTCGGATCAATAGGTTTCTGCCCTGACCTTCCAATTGAAATTGTTTCAACAATTAGTTTCAGGTCTTGCCTATCAATAGGAGTGGTTTGGTCAATAGGTTTCTGTGCTGACTTTCCAAATTTAATTGTTGGTTGGGTCAATAGGCTTTGTCCTGACCTTCCAATTGTTAGTGTTCGATCTTTTTTTCTGACCTCGACAATTCCAATTAATAGACCGTACTTGAAATCATTTGGTTGGACAGTTTCAATTGGTAGACAACACTCGAAACAAATTGGCTATACGTACAAATCCGACTGATATATCTCACTCGGAATAATTTGACGGGGCAATTCATATGAATAGAAATCACTCGAAATCATTTAGTTGGACAATTGCCTTTAATAGATAGCATTTTAAATCAAGTGTCTCGGCAATTCCAATTAACAGCCAGCACCCGAAATCAATCGTGGCACTATTCCAAGTAGTAGGCAGCACCCAAAATCAGTTGCCCGGACAATTTCAATTGGTATACTACAATTGAAATCATTTGGTTGGGCAAATCCAATTAATAGACAGCATCCGAAATCAGTTGTAGCCACAATAGGCTATTGTAATAGGAATGGTCCAAATAATTGTGCAGGCAATTCCAATTAATTGAAAACACCCAAAATCAGTTGTCTGGACAATTCCAATTAGTAGGCAGCATCCAAAATAAATTACCCGGACAAATCAAATTAATATGCTGCAATCAAAATCATTTGGTTGGGCAATTCCAATTAATAGACTACACCCAAAAATAATTATAGACACAATAGACTATTGAAATAGGAATTGTCCAGGGTGTGATTAATATCAATGTTGGATATCGAACGGATAATAGACACGATAGATACCGAAAAACGAAAAAAAAACTAATATAAATACGAAGTAATGTAATCGATATGTACGATTACGATATACTACATGCGTTGGAGATTCGAAAACTAAAGTACATTCAGCGTGAGCACATAAAACGCCGGATGTCAGATGTCAGGGGACGGGGGGCAAAGCACGTTCGATAGTATATCATATACCAGGTATACGATATATCGAAACTTAACGTTCGATGTTTCGATGTAATCAATACGACATATATCCAACACTGACACTACTACTATTAATAGTATCACTCGCATTCTGCATCGCTTCAGATCTTCAGATCATCAGTGAGTGGGCTAAATACAAAACTTCCAAACCTCCAACGATCCGCGGAACAAACACCGGAACACATATAGAAGCCGTTATTCAGTCGTAGTATTCGATGAAGATCGACGAGCGTTGAGAAGGCTGAACTCTCTGCGCGATAAAAACCAAGGCAAGAACCGTAGTGGGGGAGAAGGGAGAGGAGCCTACTTCGTGACCCCGGATCTGAGTTGCGACTAGTGAGGGAGAAAGACAGAAGTGCGAAGATAATAAATGGGATGGAAAAAAAAAAAAGTATTCGCATTTCGTCCGGTAGGATATTTCCGGGAATTCTACAGGTCACTAATAGTGTGGTCAGGTTTGGGGTTAGGGTTAGGGTTAGGGTTATGCCCGCACCTCTATCCAGCATGTAACCGGACGATCTATGATACGTCGTATGGGTTCATAGTCTTCCCGTCGTTCTGGGTGTGTCTGCTCGTATATACAACGTAAGTAAGTCTCTGCTACCATAACACCCTCCCTAGGAAAAAACTTCACAATTCATTATTGTAGTGTTCTCCCACGGGATGGGCTTCGTATGGCCCTCCAAAAAAAGAGCCTACTATATATAATATTATATAGTACATATATACTGTATATATACAGCAGTATACAACTACCGCTCTGTCCCTAAATATAATAATCGTTGGTATACTAATATTTATACAAAAATATTAGTATATTTATGGACCGAGTGGTAGCTGTTGTATGGCTCGTGCGGGGTCGTACGATGCATACGTGCCAGGTTTTTTGTGTAGGTTGTTGTTCTGGCCATGGATAGGTTAGTCCTACACCGGTACTCGTCTGTTCCGTTCATCCAGGGCGTCGCGCGACTCGTAACTCTCCCTTCAAGGTGCGAACTGGGTGTAATTTCAGCTTCACTTTCCCACACCCTATACCCCTATACTCCAGCAGCCCAGAGCAGGTTCAAGTTGTTTAGGCAGAGCACTCGTAGGACATTTCTTCCCGACGCAACTACTGGCTGTGTGTGTGCTCGCGTTTTTACCACCCGTTGACATCCATCACACCTATATACGAGTATTAATAGTCAGCAGTGTCCGTGCCGATTCTTCGGCCATAGTCTAGAGATATATGTATCACATACAGCTTTGTCTGTGGTCACAAAGATTTTGGTCACGGTGTTGGTATTATACGAAGGCTGGCCAAAGCTATACCAGTATAGGTGTACTCGCACATAGCCTCGCTCGTCTCTGTGAAATAACACGACGACAACATCTATCTATCAATACAATATCAATACCCGTACTCATACATTCACATCATACCATCCATTATATGAACACTGTTTTTATTATACGCTGCACGCGTATTGTTATGTGCATGTGTATTAATATTAGAACTTGGATAAAAAAAATCGAAAATTCATGAGGGCGGGGGGAAAAAAAATCTCATCACTGAGTCCGGAGATACGGAGCGGAGCATTCATCAGGGCGGGGGGTAAAAAAATCCAAATTTCATCACGGCAGGGGGTAAGAGTGTAAGAGCGAGGCACGAGTGTCGAGAAGTCAGGTTTTCCTGAGATACGAAATGGCACGAGCATCGAGAACGGAATACGTAAAGTCTCGAGCGTGGAGAACTGACGTTTTACTGAGATCCATATATAATACTACTGTAATATTCTATTACGTACTGCCGCTTGCTGACACGGTACGGAAAGCGAGCAGTTCAGTCTCAAATTAACTCGATGTTTTGTTCGTATGCTATCAATGTGGCTACGTACGACTATATACATACGTACCTGGTACAAAAATACGGAAATACACGTCGTAGGAGTGAGTGTGACCACGAAATCAATGAAAGCATACGACAGATATTAATACCCGTACTGAAAATAACATACAACATTTATCAAGAGTTTGGAGGACACACACATTTGCTATCATTCTGCTGTTTAGGCGCAAATTCAAAAGTGTGTTTGATTATTTCTCACGGCCAAAAAGTCCTGAAGAACACCGTTCGTGGCGTGAGTTGTTTACTTGGTTTTAGTGTATACCTGATTTTGGCTCAAATAGATCAAGTATACCTGATTTTGGCGGTTGCCCTATTTAAAATCCCCGTTTTTGGAAAACCCCTGACCATAATATTGGAAACTTGTATTGTTATTTGTACTGACTACACTGACTACGCGGACTGTCTGTTGTCTGCCTCGGCCGAAGCTGCTACTCTACTGCTGCTGTGCTGTCCTGGTGCTGGCACGTAGCAAGCAGCACACAATTTATTATAAAAAATCAATAATAATAGGTGTTTCCACACAGAAAAGTATGCGTTTGTGCCAGCGGGGATAGGGGACAACCCGTCTAGCCGGATGGAAATGCCTTCACGGGCCCCTTGACTGACTGACTGATTGACGGTTGCCCGTCTCATGACACATTTGTCCAGCACACCCAGTCCCCGAGCCGATTCTCCGTCCTACAGAGATACCTGGTACCAATTATGTGGCCACAAAACTACGACATATACTACGTTGCAATGCAGTAGTAACATAAGCAGAGCAGACAATACAATGCCAAATACGAAAGGCACAACCTACCCTGCTATATAGCAATCCAGGTACGCGAAAGAGTACGTGAAGAAAAAAAAAAGATAAAACGAAACTAATGCATACATACGTAAATATATATATATATATATCTTATGTGAAGGACAGGGTAGTTACGTATGTATCGTAGACCTCGGAATCACGCATGTAAACATGGATACCTCAAACGACAGGCCTAAAGAGCCTGCCAAGTCATCAACCCCGGGTCGGAAGCGGTCCCTTCGTTTTGACGTAAGGTCGAACTCTCCCCGGGGAAGCGACGGGGTCATCCATTGTGGGGCCCCGCATAAGCAGGGTCCCACAGGACGGAAACCTCGAGGGTGGTGCCCTCGCGCGCTCGCCCCTTGGCTCACTCCGAGACATAGACAATTAGCACCTCCTTGCTACATGAGACGGAAGAAAACTGCTCGGCACGGTCGGCCGTAACGACCCCTGCAGGCATCAGGGATTGGGAGCTCGTCACTACGACATCATTGGCCTCGGGGGCAGGCGCTAGTTCCACATATATATATATATATATATTTAAACAGACAAACAAGCAAACAAACAAAAACGAAATACGAAGGGAGAAAGTGCCGTGCTTCCCCCGGAGATGTGACAGACAACAATAAGTAAAATCGTACCTAAAACAAACACGTAAACAGACGGAGACTGAAAATCACAGGAAATGATAGGCAACCGAAGCACACCAAAAACACGCACCTTCCAGGCAGCCAAGGCAGTTTTTGTACCGGTAGTACGGACAGGTTCCAACTAGTCGGTCTGGTACCTTGCTACCCTCTCTGCCGTCTCCATGCTGCGTTCGTCCCCCGCGGTTTCCCTACGAACCGTTGCCCCCCCGTCTCGATTACCTTGGGTGCCACCCATACAACGGGTGTGTGGCGCTTCCTACCCAATTCCGCTTCATCTACGTGCCAAAAACAAACTACAAGGAAAGATAGGAGGAAATACAAGAACAAAACAACCCATGACCCTAACCCTAACCCTAAGAAAATGGAAGGGCAGAAAACAAAAGCAAAACGCGACCACGACAACATTAAGGAAAATCACTATACATATGAATAGGGGTTGTAGCATCGCTGTCGTGCCCCCCTGTAGGAGCTGCGACAGGACACGCACGAAGCAATGACAAATTAAATAAACCAGAAAGAATCACCAAGGAAAATTCCCAGGCTTGTCATCTACCAAGCCAGGTAGTACTTCTTCCATATCGCAGGGATAAGAACGAGAGGCAAACATGAAGGGAAAACGAAACCAAAACCCAAAAGGACCGCGTTCGAAGTAGCCGTAGAGGTGCGCGGTACGGGTAGCCTAGACTGTTCTACCTACTAGTCGGCCTGGTACCTTGCTACCCTGCCGGCTGTCTCCTTCGTGCTCTCATCAACCGCGGTTTCCTTACGACTGTTGCCCCCCCCCTTCTCATTCCCGTGTGCATCTCCCGCAACGAATGCTTGGCGCTGCCTACCCAGGTCCGCCTAATCCTTGTGCCACCTGACCATGAACCATTCAGGCGATTCGAGAACCTCCCTGTACCACTTGCCCGCCGAATTTTCTGCAACAAGGGTCCACACTGGGGTCTCTACTTCAAACACCAACGCGTGCCGTGGACCCCTCGGTGGCTCGAAATACCTTGATTGAGGTCTTCAACAAGGCATTTCTGCCAAGTTTTTGGCTGTCCGCCCGGTTTCCGGCCCTCCTCACCCGCCATTGCCCCGAACATCACCGTAGTATCTCTGTGTCGTGGTCTTGGGGCCATAATATTCGTATGACTTGTTTCTCTCTAGGATGAAGACTCAGCAAGGACACTGACTGGATGGTGCAGGATGTCGACGGGCAGAAATAACGGTTTACTGTGAAGAACACATACACCATAAAAGCGCCCTCCAGGCAGCCGCCGCACTTTGTGGCGAAGGTAGCACAAACAGGTTATATGCCTACTGTAATAGTTAGTATGATACCTTGCTACCCTGTCTGCCTGTCTCCCTTCTGCTTTCGAGAACCGCGGTTTCCTTACGACCGTTGTCCCCCCCCTCCGCGTTCCCTTGGACGCCACCCATATAATGAACGTGTTGCGCTTCCTACTCCATTTTCCCTCATATCCCCATGCCAAACACGAAAGGCAGAACGGAAGAAAGAAAGAAACAATATTCGAGTATATATGTGTACTGTAAACAGTGTTGGAGGTCGTGATCGCGATCTCAATTCAATGTCGCGATTTTGGGGATTTTTCCGAGCTCGAGATCGTGTGTGTGTATTGTTGCCGAATATTTCGATCTACAGAGTAGATCGCGTCGCAATCTTCGATCTAGTCCTTACCCTGGCATACTAAAACCAAGTAAAACACGTCCCAAGTGAGCTTACATTATATGTATGATATTGTACGCGTACGACGCATTGGGGAGCATGCCATCTCCTTGTGCGTGCATTCTTTGTCGCACCTTGTATGAATATTGTGCCCTCCACATCAACAACACCTGAGCTATACGAGCTGGGCCAGCCAAGAAACTGACAAAGCTTCCTAAAGTCGTATCTCGTGAACCACTGCGAATTAGGCTACAACATTTTGAAGCGCCAACCCTGACATACCAGTGCTTGTGCAATGTTTTTTTGTATATTAAAAATTATATACATATTTTTTTCTCGACTTGATCTCGCCGAGATATCCGCGAAAACTCGAAAACAACATTTTTTTCATTCTAATTTCTTATAAAAAATGTCATTTTCGATCAACATGAAATTTGGTGGGGACAATGCTGAACACACAAGGAGAAGATCGATGTAAGTCTCGCTGCCCAATTCGCCACCCATCAAGAGATATGACCAAAACTCGATTCCATATATAAGTCAAGTAATTACGGAAAAAATGGTAATTCCGTCATGCCCCGACCAATTTCGAGAGTTTTACTCTGAAATTTTCACCACGTCTTTGAACCGTGCNCTCCTATCCGGTTTTCGGTTTTTCGAATATGCCATCCGGTGCCCATCTCTACTCCTGGTACGTATATATAATATTATGTACGTAGCTCGTAGGAGGAGTACGACAGTACGGGATACCAGGTATCTAATAAGAAAACGGGCAGTAAGAATTGCAGGCTTAGCTTTACAGGACAACTTGATATTCGGGAGTCGTTATGCTGAAACTATTTAATAGTGTATTACAGTACACACCCACTATCAAATAAGAAATCCATCCTGGGCCAGCTTTCCTTTTTCATATTATTAAGTAAGTGTGTTACCAGGTACCTAATAAGAAAACGGGCAATAAGGATGGCAGAGGCTTAGCTTTACAGGACAACTTGATATTCGGGAGTCGTTATACTGAAACTATTTAATACCTGGTAGTGTATTACAGTACACACCCATTATCAAATAAGAAATCCATCCTGGGCCAGCTTTCCTTTTTCATACCAGGTATTATTAAGTGTTTTGTACTTGTACAACGTGTACGAACAAAATGTTACAAATAATCATGTATACAACAAGTAGGGGCGCCTAGCTACCGGTGCCTGCCAAACAGCAAACAGCAGTGCCGACGTGTATTATTCTAGGACACCGTAGCTGGTGCTGTCGCTGGTGAAGGCGTCACCGCGGTACCAAGGCCATTCTGGGAGGAGAGTAGAGAGTAGAAGGGGGGTGCTGTACTGTGTACAATAGGTGTGCTGGGATTGAGCAGTGGGGTGTGATGTCCTGCGAGTGGCGGGATGAGTTTTGGTTGGGGCGGGCTGGGGGATTTGAGATGGTCGAAATCGCGATTTTCATATTTTGAAAAAATGCCTTCTCGAAAATTCGGGGAGAAGGGTTCATTGTCCCCGGGAACCTTCGAAAAACGCATTGGGCCTCCAAAAAAGGAGTTTCCCAAAAAAGTGGGTTAATCAACTCACTTGCTGTGTACGTTGTGTTCCCAAGCTCGTTGTGCTTGTAGCGATTCCCTAAGACGTGCTAAGCTACGCCTGGTATATTTTAAGACGACTCTAGGACGTGCCAAGCTGCCATATAGCGAGGAAGACGGGCCTCTTTCTGAGAAACGGATTAAGACGAATTTTAAGACACGACTTAAACTGTTGGGCCTATTCCTCCCCTCTTGAATCGGTATGTTTCGGGGGCGGCCACAACCGAGACGGAGGTGTCTGTGTGTGTGCGCCCGGTTGTTCGAAAGGTGGGAGTAGTGTTGGTAAGCAATTAAATAAAGGGGTTGGTTTGATTATTGCTTATTTGGTAAAAACGTTGCTTGGTTGAGCAACTTAGTTGCTTATTTCGTTTGTATGGCGTTTAGTGTGTTTATACTAAAACCTACATATATACAATTATACGGAATTTCAGTATCGCCATACTAGGCCCCATACGAATATGTCGACACTAAAACACATACACTTTTTGTTCGTATAGAGTTTACTAAGGGCATTCTATAACCCATACACTTATTTTGTATGGCGTTTAGTATACTATATGTTAAACTCCATATAGCTAAAATAAGCAAATAAGCACGATATGGTGGCTTTATTATGCTTATAATAAGCAAGCCGAAAATACTTGATTAAGCATGCTGATTTTAGTTGCTTACCAACACTAGGTGGGAGGCGCTGGTCGTGCGTTGTGCGTCGCGCCCATTCTTGCCGCGTTTTCGACGGTTTCAAGAAACAGTCTCGCCACGTTTTGGTTCGAACGTACCGCAGCTCCTCTAGTTTCCAGTTTCCAAAGCAGATGCTCGTAGGTGCACTGAGTTCGAGCCACCTGCATCACCTTACGTTATATATGGGCTTGTATGGGCTGCTAGATTTGGATCAGGTTGCATCAGGCAAATGGATCAGGCAAGGCAGCTTTCTTGTTCGCATACACAGAGTACTCAAAACTCAAAGACAGACCAAGAAGACTTGTCGCTCTGAATGATGGAGTGACTCTATGCCCAATCAAGTCAAGTATAATAGTTTCGTCCCCAGCCCCCAGTCTAAGATCAAGTCACTTGTTGTGTATAGGAATTAGTGTTGAGTCGTGGTTTATATAGGATTTCGTGAAGGTAAGAAGTACCCCCCCCCCCCCCCCCTCAGCAGCCCGAAATACAAAAATTGGAGTGTGGGTCTCGGGTTTTTTTTTTTGGGCGCCTTTGCCCGAGTGCTCAGTCTCATTTCAGCTTTTTTGGTGCTCTGTTGACTTGCAAGTACCCAGAACCCAGAGTCAGTTACTCCATTACTCGCGAGTACTCACTCATTTTATAGTGCGTACTCTTGGTATACTCGCGAGTATACTAGCTGAATGCACTACGAGAGTATTTATCACTCCACACTCTTCTATTATTATAGTCGGGGCGGCGGAGAGCGGGTCGGGGCGTAGCCCCGACCCGCGCTCTAGCCCCGACCCGCGCTCCGCCCAGCCGGCAAACCCCGTGTGTGAGTCAAGAAACATGTCATCAATCGGTCGCAAGATGAAAAAAAGGGAGGAATATATACCGGTAATTATATACTGAAGTAACTCCCGAGTGCTCAGTGCTCAGTCTCATTTAAGCTTTTTTGGTGATCTGGTGACTCGTACATAAGTACCCAGTCATTTCGTCATTTCTTGTTTCTCCATATATATACGCGAGTATTCACCCATTTTATATTTCGTACTCCAGGTATACTCGCGAGTATACTCAGCCCTTTAATTTTATTTTCAGCCGCAGGTACCCGCGAGGACACTCCATCATTTCTTCAGCGTTTGGTACTTTTCGGGTATATAGTCGCGTGTACTCATCCACTTGATATTTTGGTACCCTAGGTATATACGCAAGAGTACTCAGTCATTTCATCTTTTTTTTTACCGCAGGTGCCCGCGAGTACTAATTCTTCAGCGTTTGGTACACCCCGGTCCGGGTATTCGTGAGTACTCAGTCTGTTTTATTTCAGCGTTTTGTTGGTATATTCCAGGTACTCACAAGTACGGTAATCAGTTGTTTCTGTTTTTTGTTTGTACTCCACCAGGTACACGCGAGTACTCAGTCATATTTCATATTTCGTTTGGTACTATGATACAGGTACGAGCTGGGCCAGCCAAAAAAATGTTTTTAAAGCAGATTGGCCATGCCCCGACCAATTTAACGAATTTGGACCTGGAATTTGGACACAGTGTAGATCATGTACTAATCAACACACTTGCCGCCTGCCCTTTTTCTTTTTTTTTTTCCTCGAGAGAGATACGACGATCCAAAAATCGAAAAAAATGCAAAAGCGATCAAAATTACTTGAAAAAAATATATATCAAAGAGGGCAGGCGGCAGGTATTTTGCACCGAGACACCCCTTTTTGTTGGATTTTTCAATCTTGGGGAACATAGTGGCCAACTTTATGCTCCATACGAGGGGTACACCCATTTTCTTTGGCACTATGTTGCTGATAAGATTATGAACGAGCCACAAAGTGGTACCATAACCTTTGGTCTTAGCACTCAGAACAACACAGGAAAGATATTACCTCCTGGGAATGATTTGTCATTACTCCTTGGACAGAATAGAGTCACCCGGGAAAAGCTAAACATCATAGGGAAATTCCGTGGGCTATTGTAACTACCCGATTAACAGGCTGTTAGAGGGAGAACTATCGTAATATCGTAATCACCCGACTGGCGGTCGATTAACGAGGGCAAGAGAGTCTGCTCTCACGCAGACTCTCACCCCCCCCCTCCCTCTCACTCTTCTGTCCTCTTATTACCTCCTCTGGTTTCTTCTATCTCCTGGCTTCCCAGTTTGTAGCCTTTTAGTCTCCATCGTCAGACGTTTAGTATTACAAAACAAGAGGTCTCCTACATTGAAGAGAAACTTGCTTCCAAGCCAGCAACGGTAATCCCTGCAATCCCTTCCATCTCATATCGGCACGTTCTTCACACTTGACGTCGACGTTCAGTGACTGCTGAGCTCGGAGCATCTACTTTCGGCACGTTCTTCACATTACCAAATAAAATAACCCCAAATATCTTACCCTCGATCACAACACAGCGGTACTGCATTACACTGAACGTTGCAGTCCGCTATTATTGTGTTGATCATGTTCCTTCCCGCCGGTGCACGCACGCGCCTGCACTGCTGAGTATGTACGTTGGGCTGTGTCACCGCTTGCTATCAGATGGAGGTGTGAAAATACAAGTTTCGACGTTGGATTGTGATATAGAATATGTACAACGCTACGAGCTGGGCCAGCCACTATCAACTTTACTTTTCAATTGTCCCCCCACTTTATCACCATGTTTCTTTTTGTGCGAGATAAAAAAAAATGGCACGTGCTTCGTCAAAGACTTCCTATCTGATTTACTACTGCATACCCTTGGCATACCTGGTGTTTTATTTCACTTTTTTTTCGTGAACTACGTAAATAAATGCTTAGGGTTAGACGATTTCCGTTTTTGGCCAAACCTGACGGGAAAAAAGGAGCAGAAACGCAATCCGTTTGGTTTGCTCTTTAAAAAAGCGTGGAACACCCACAAGCCAGACGCATATAAATCGGCGTGGGAATACCAGATGTTGTGCTTACCATCGTAACATCCTAACTTTGTATTGTGTTATATAAGGCTGAGATTGGGTGGGTGATCGGTTAATCTTTTACCAGTAGTCTAACGGACTAATGCCTTAACAACTGGCGTCGACGGCAGGACATGTATTGTAGTGATCGTGAGTTCGAATCTCGCGACCACCATGAAAACGGTTTTATTGAAAAGCGGATTTCCTCATGATGTCAAGAATCTGATAAACACTCTCCCTGAGTCCTCAAGATTGTTAAGAACTTCGGGTTACGTAAGCACGTACGGCCCCATTGGAAGAGCAGAGACTCCGCTGTTATGAAGGGAGGGAGAGCGTTGTAAGGTTTGGATTGGGTGGGTATTGGCTAACCTTTTACGAGTAGCCCAACGGACTAGTGCCTTAACAATTGGAGATCGTATGCACACCACATTATCTCTTTATAGCCAGGATATTATCTACGATCATGCTTAAAATAATGTCTCGTCGGGCTGTGGTATGGCGCTGGTATACCGTGTCTAATCTTTCTTTTCCATTGCTAGGGCGAGCAAATGCAGTCACACACGTCTAAGACATTTTCTAAGGGAACTGCCCTATCCAAGTAAGGCATTTATGACACAAAAGCTACTCACGAAGTGACTTGGCAAACCTGTCATGCCGTACCAGACAGGGTCTATCGAAGAGCGACACGAAAAAAAACAGTATACGAGTTGTACGAGTACGCGTAGTCATATCCTATTAACTGGTAGGCAGTAATACTTTATGTATAATGTTTCACATCTCCTCCAGGGGGGCACGACATTTTGTCTTCTTTTTTTTCGCTTCGGCATATATGTACAGCTCATCAGAGTGGGCTAGTGTTATGGTGCTGCTGGAATGATGTGGAAATGCCTGTAAATACGTACGAGGTGCAGGTTTCAGGTATTGGGAGCGTTTTGGTGGTACTTGGAAGGCGTATTTTAGATGGAAACCAGTGGTTTCGAAGGCGAGGCAACTCAAGCCTTCAGGCTTTCAGGCTTTCATCGGTCCAAAAAGGAACAAAGCTGCTCTTGGGCTACCTCTAAGCGAACAATACACGTGAGTACCAACGAGTACCTGTTGAACAGGTAAACTTGGCAAAAGGGATACTCTGGTGTCCCATACCCAAAGCCCAGTGTGCGTCCAACTCTTCAATCCAAGAGAGATATATACAAGCTCTGTGGTCACAAAACTACGACACAGAGAAACACGTGTGTGCGTTATTACGTCATTTCTACCCGTCGGCGTCCAACACACCCAGTGTCCGTGCCGAAGAGATACTGGTACAAGCTCCGTGGTCACAAAACCACGACACAGGGAAACTACTACTGTACTTCGTACCAGGTACACATGTACGTTGGTTTAGTATTGTTACGTCGTATTGTTACGCAGTAAGCAGAGTAGACAATCAATGCAATATCGTACGACAGACACGACATACACGCGTTGAAAGAGAGAACACACTCTGTACAGACAGTATTAATAGTATTAATAGTAGGGGGTACCCCGATTTAAGAGCGCCCCATGACAAGCCCACAAACAAACACGTTGCTCTTACGTATCTGTAGTGGGCAATATCTACGATACCTGTTAGGATAGGCGGAACATGCCGATTTGACGGCAAATGCTCCCATCTTGGGCGCTCGTATTTTATATGAATATGTATCGGGGTTCGGGGTACCCACTCTGTACTCTGTAGTTACAGGTTACGCATATCATACCCCTCGGTACTATACGCAAGTTACCAGTAGTCTGTAATATTTTTAATTTCAAATTTAGTTGAGAAATTACGAGATTATGTTTCGATTCGGGAACACGAAATGAAACATGTAACATTTAAAACAATTTGAAAACTTAAAAATATATAAAAACAAAACAAAAAACGACAGCTGTGAGTTCTACCGATCGGTCGTTAATGAATACCCTGAAACACATCACCTGTGAGGTAAACAAAACCTCACAAATCTGCTTTGCAACCTCTGGCAAGCTCGGTGTAGGTTTAGTCTTTTGAATAGAGAGTGGTCTACAAAATCTCAAAATCTGGCAGTTTTTGGAACGAATGCGCTCCTCGTACTCGTACGTATAGCTTTCTTTGTTGGACTCGTAACAAGCAATGCTCGTATACGCGTTAGTACAGCTACGAGTATTATTATTCAGTATTATATCGTAGTTAGTTGTGTTTTTACGGTACATAGATGCGAGTCGACGAGGGAACAATAATAGGCTGAAGTCTTCTCGCAATAGAAATGCAAGGCAAGAACCGTAGTGGGGGAGGAGGGAGAGGAACCTACTTTGTGACCCCGGATCTGAGTTACGGAGTAGGAGAGAGAAAGGAAGGGCGAAGATAAGAAATGGGATGGAAACAAAAAAAAAAAAGTCTGGTACAGTTCCGTAGTATACCTTACTCCGTTAAGGCGTTTCAGTAGCTCAGCGGAGATCCAGCCCAGGCCTCATACTCGCGTTGCTCGTGTCTTATTCACATGTAATACGAGCACGCTTATTACCTATTACAGCAGTACAGGACACCTAACAAGACAGAGGCTAATAAAAAACCAGGCTGGGATTCAGAGGAAAATAAGAAATTCAGGAGACGTTATATTGAAATTAGTGTAGAAAGCACCCTCTCAAAAAAGAAATCCAGCCTGGATCAGATTTCCTGTTTCTTGGTATTAATATGCGTCCTTTACGTATACCATATATGTCTCCGTATGGAGATTTTGTTTTTCAAATTACAGTACACCAACTATTAATAACTGCTGTCGAGAGCGCATATTTATATCGTGGGTTTTCGTATTAATAGTAAGCACAATTCGACAAGAGAGAGAGTTGACGAGGGAAGCAAGTGATGAAATATTCTCGCGATAAAAATGCAAGGCAAGAACCGTCGTAGTGGGGAGGAAGGAGAAGAGCCTATTTTGTGACCCCGGATCTGAGTTACGACTATTAATAGGAATGAGAGAAAGGAAGGGCGAAGATAATAAATGGGATGGAAAAAAACATGCATACGTATCTATATATATATTTTGTTGGTAACGTTAGACTCACCTCAACTTCTTTAGCGAGAGACGAGTTAGGCCCCCGCTCCTCTCCGTCCTCGTCACTTTCTGCAGCGCAGACTTCCGTTGCTGTCTCCAGCAGCATCAGCACCAGCGGCATCAGCACCAGTCGAAGGGGGTGCACGTTCGGCGAGGGGGAAGGGGAGGATGGGAGGAGAGAGTGCCGGCGGCGCCGACATGATGCTGACGATGATGACGACGGTGGTGGTGTTGCCTTGTTGATGGTGCTTGAAGTCATCCCGGTGTATTATTGCCGTGTGTATATATATACGAGTATACGTACGAAGTGTGCGTATTTGTACTATTTAGTACAAGTAATCCTGATGTTGGACTCTCTGGCTTCGTCGTAAAGAGGTGTTGGCGTTGTCGTCTGTATAGGAGGAGGTGCTGTTGTGAGTGTTGGTGTTGGTGTTGGTGTTGGTGGGGTTGGTGTTGGTGGGGTGTTGGTGTTGGCGGCGTTGGTGGTTGTGGTGTTGTTGTTGGCCGTTGTGGTGTCGATGATGGTGGTGTTGGTGTTGATGTTGGTGTGGTTTTGGGGGTATTACGTGGTGTAGTGTTGATTTTGGTGTTGACGTGGTGGTATTGGAGCTGATAGTGCTGGTGTTGCTTGTGTCGCTGGTGTTGCTGGTGTTGCTGATGTTGCTGGTGTTGCTGATGATGTTGTGGTGGTGATGGTGGTTGTGGCTTCTTTCCTAGCGCTCGGTGGTACGTAGGTGGTATAGGAGCGGTAGTAGAAAATTGAGTGCTATTAAATACGACCCATCTGCCGCCGGCCGTATGGTCTCCTATTTCCGAGGAAGTGGTACCAATAGTACTAATGTTATTAATTATCAATAATAGTACAGCAGTGGCACAATGATGATGTTTGATCGTGAAAGTTGGCCCTCTGCTCTCTCGTACGAGCAAGTGCGAAGGTTCGAACGTTCCAACAGGTCCGAAACGAAAGTGCCGGCAGAGAGCCGAGCAAGAAACGCACGTATGATGAAATGTTACATTGAAATGTTACACGTATCGAATACTAGTGCTGGTATCCAGACCGCGGACCGGTAATCATCTTGCCAGCAGATACGAGGTAATCATCTTGCCAGCAGATACGAGGTAACACTGGTAATCATCTTGCCAGATACGAGTGCAGCAGTAAGCAGTGTGTGTGTTTTCAGTGCGTACACATTTATTTATTTTTTTGTGCTCTTTCATACACCTGGATTGCTAGCAGGGTAGGTCTTGCCTGTCGTATACGATATGGCATTGCATTGTCTGCTCTGCTTACTGCACTGCAGCGTAGTATTTATGTGTCGTAGTTTTGTGACCACAGAAGAACTGGTACCTCTCTAGGATGAAGAATCGGCACGGACACTGACTGGGTGTGCTGGATGTCGACGGGTAGAAAGGAAGGTGTAATATGAAGAACACACACACATTTAATTTGTTTTTCATTTGTTTTTTCCAAGGCTTATCACGGTATTTTGGCGGGACGGTAACGACGGTAACGGCGGGACGGGACGGTTAAACCGTCGTTAAACTGTTCCCGTCGTCCCGTCAAATCCCGTCCCGTCCCGTCCCGTCAACAAATCTCCAACCGTTGAAATTTACCGTCCCGTCCCGTCATCGAAATCTGCCCCGTTGAACTTTACCGTCCCGTCCCGTCAAGAAAATCGCTCCCGTTGAAAATTACCGTCCCGTCCCGTCGAGATAATGTAATTTACCGTCCCGTCCCGTCATGCGCCGTTGTCTTTACCGTCCCGTCCCGCCGACAAAACTTGTCTCTCCCGCCAAGATTCACACCTGCCCGTTGTCTCTTCCCGTCATTCCCACCAAGAATCTACGAATTTACAAAATTTGTTTTTTCACACTGGTAATACATTAAAATTAAATTTAAGTGATACGAATTTACGAATTTACGGAATCACGAAATACGAAAATTCCGAAATATGAAACATCAAAATATCAAAATATGAAATAATGAAATAACAAAAATTTGAATTTACGAATTTACGATGGATGTACATACAGTAGTAGACGCCAAGACGGGGGGGGTGGTAGTGTCGGCTCGCTGGCCACATGTCGGACTGTTGGCTCGACTGTACCTGGGGATCGACACCACCAGTTGTCAAGCAGAAAGGAACAACTTATCTGCTCTTTCGGCAGTCGTTAGCCAACTGCGCACCTCCCTTGGGACTGACAAAATCGAAACGATGATGCTGCTCAAGCTCAACTCGCACTTGATCCCCGGGCTAGCGAAAGTTCTCCAGGATGTAGCGGCGTTAAAGGCTAACTGCGACGTGGAGGCTGCCGCATCAGTCACTGTTCAAAACGCTGCGGCTGGCAAGGTTATTTCTGTGGACGAAGCATGATGAGGATTGCTCTGTACTATTATGTAAATATATACGAGTTCGTAGCGTAATTTGTAAATTGCAAGGTAATTCGGTGTGATTTCGCCGTGCCGGTATATAATTTCTTATGGGAATACGCATTTCAAGATGGCTTTCTGTTTACGTACGATTCGTACGAGTGTTTCTTTTCTTTTGTTCCTCTGGAGCAACAACAACTGTTCTGATCCAATGATCCCGTGCCGTCTCTTCCCGCCGTCAAGAAACATATTTACCGTCCCGTCCCGTCGTGAAAAATTATTTTTACCGTCCCGTCCCGTCGTGAAAAATTATATTTACCGTCCCGTCCCGTCGTGGAAAAAAAATCCGTTGAATTTTACCGTCCCGTCCCGTCGTGAAAATCTACCCCGTTGAAATTACCGTCCCGTCCCGTTGAGAAATTGTACACCAACCGTCCCGTCCCGTCCCGTCTCAAAAACCTGCTTGGTCGTCATTTTACCGTCCCGTCCCGTCCCGTCTTCATTTTTTTTCCCGCCAAACAAGTAAAAACAGTACCGTCCCGTCCCGTCTCGATTATCGAGTACCGTGATAAGCCTTGGTTTTTTCATGATACGTCGAGGTTCCGCAAACAATGAATGGGTTCGATCGGACGCTGGCCAATCATAGGGAGGACCAGGACGTCATATCCCGAGTGCAATATTTAGTGTAGTAACTCAGTACCTCTATACGAAGTATATCATATATACGTACGTACGTAAATGGCTCAAAAGGCCTTTCTTCGTGGGGCCTTCTTCGTAGTCTTTTTTTGTATTTTTTTAGTATCTTCGCACTTCTTCTGTGTCCTTCTCCCTCCTTATTAATAGTCATAACTCAGATCTGGGGTCACAAAGTAGTCTCCTCTCCCTCCTCCCCCACCACCTATGTGTGGCTGTTACCATATTAATATTAAGAATGACTACTACTACCGTACAAAATATTAATATTATAGGGTTGCCTGGGGTTGCCTAAATATTATCAGTATCGCAAAGAGTACTCGTACATATGATACGTATGATAATGATTAGCATGCTTGTTTGCCATTCGTCTATTATGTGCACATACCGTGTACTCTGTATGCTAATTGCAAAAAGTGACGAAACATTTCAATATCGTACAAATTATTGTTGCATATACGATATTTATACTACCTTGCACATCTTATTTCGCATACATACATACATATTATGCAATACATTCTGAAATCTGGTGTAAACGTATATATGATACATAGTAGCAGTAGTAGTCGTAACGTGCTTCGCCGACGCCATTCTACGCTGCTCGAAAAGTTGAGTATCAACTATTCAATCGGTCGAATTAACAGCTGACGTGTTATTTATAATAGCTTTATTTAATGGGTCCCTTACTATCAAGTCCGTTTTTTCAATTTTCGAGCTGAAATTTTGACACGTTGTTGTTGTTGTTGTTAGGGCCGTTTTTAACGACACGAGCAAATAGCAAAAAACTTGCTATTTTGGCAACAACAAATTGGCAAGTATTGGAAAATACTTTCTAT
>MEHQ01002381.1:0-21960 GCA_008828725.1 Saccharina japonica
GAGGGAGGGGAGGGAGGGGAGTGGAAGACTTGCAGGGCTTTCGAGGAGACTGGTCTCGGCCCCGACAAGAAGGTGAATGGAGATGAGGGGTATCATTAGAGGTGTTACCCGATGAGTACCCGTACCCGCCAACTTTCAGAAAAAAATACCCGGGTACTCGCGAGTATTTACGGCCATTTTGGGCGGGTACCCGGGTACCCGTTTATCGGACGGGTACCCGTTTAACACCCGGGTACTCGTCTAACAGCCGAGTACTCCAATGCCCGGGGCCCAAATACTCGGCTAGTATGAATGAAGTGTTACCCGTCCCCGTCACGGGTATTAGCAAGGCGAGTAGCACTTTAGTATGGTGTGACATGTGAGGCATGAGGCATGAGACAGCGTTTTCAGTTTGAAAAGGGTTTCCCTCGAGAATATTAATATTTACCAAATACCACCCAGGGGACGTGATTTAGGGGACAATAAGTTGCCATCGCCGGGATTCCTAAGGTAAATCAACGGGTACCCGGGTACCCGGGTACTCGTTTAATTGGGGTACCCATGTACCCGGGTACCCGGGCCCCAAAAACTCGGCGAGTATGAAGTGTTTCTCGTGTACCCGTGACGGGTATTTGCACGCGGGGTAATACTCGCGAGTACCCGGATAATTGACAAAAGGGTAACACCTCTAGGTATTATATACCAGGGTACCAGGTATAGCCTTCGGAGACAGGATTGATCAACGTATTATACTCACGTACAGCAGCACATTAGACTCGTATATAGAGAGGGCATGATAGGCGTAATACGAGTGCGAGTACATGTACCTGGTAACCAGGTACTGCTGTTCGTAGGTGGGTTATCCCAGGTGAGATGTCATTCGTAGCTCTGGTTTTACTCGTCGGGTTGCTGCCGTTGCTGCTTTTGTTCTTGTTGCAATGCTAATGCTGCAATTCTGCAACGCCATATGGCAATGCAATATGGGCAATTCAATGGGCAACGTAATGAGGGATGCAATGGGGAATGCAATGGAGGTGCAATGGAATGCAATGGGATGCAATGGGATGCAATGGGATGCAATGGGATGCAATGGGATGCAATGGGATGCGATTGGATGCGATGGGATGCGATGTGATTCGATGGGATGCGATGGGAATGCGATGGAATGCAATGGGATGCAATGGAATGCAATGGGATGCAATCCCATGCAATGGAACGCAACGGGATGCAATCCCATGCAACCCCATCCAGTCCCATCCCATTCCATCCCATTCCATCCCATCCCATCTCATCCCACCCCATCCCATCCCATCCCATCCCATCCCATCGCATCCCATCCCATCCCATCCCATCCAGTCCCTTCAATCCCGTGCAATCCGATGAAATCCAATGCAGTACAACAATGCAATGCAAATCAAGGTTGCTCGTGTAAAAATTGTCCATTTTGTAAGGACCGTTGGGCTATTAATGTGTTATATGAACGGTCCTTAAATTTTCGGACAGTACTCGTAGTGGTAAGTTGTTCTATCTCGACGTTTGGACTTTGTACAGCAGCAGTGGTGTGCCCATTGTATTATAAGATCATCCGGTTTAAGGCCATATCTAGCAGAGAGAAGACCAGGTAAATCGGCTTGTCACGAGATAAAAATAGTTGAAATAAGTACATATATAGGATCATGTTTTCATATAATAGGTTGAAGGTAAGACATAAACGGAGATAAGACCAAAACGGAGATAAGACCACGTAAATTGGCCTGTCACGGGGTGGTCTTAAAATGCGTACGGTACACGTATATACACCACTGATGTACAGCAGTACAGCAGTACAGACAGTATTATTATTAAACGGGTACGAATACTATATTCCCGGCCAGAGTACTGCTGTTATCAACAGTCTCTTCAAAAATGTCCGAAATGTAAGCACTATTTTGTTTATTTATACGAAGCCAAACGGTGCTTATATTTCCGTCCGTAGTGGATACTCGCAGTGGTCTTATGTTGTACTCGTTTATGGCAAGAAAAGTAAGAAGGTGCTTGTGGGGTGGTTTGCGTCCGCCCATGCGTGATAGATACACACTGCTGCTGTACCAGTAGCCTTTACCGCACCACTGAATTATTATCTAGGATAAAGTATGGAAATCGGGAAATATTTTATTATATACCTTTTAGTGTGGTCGACCAATTTTTCAAACAAAAAAAAAACGCCTGATTTTTTCGAGACAAAGCTCATAAGGGTCGGGGCGGGGACGGGGTTGGGGTTAGGGTTAGGGTTAGGGTTAGGGTCTAAAGTAGTGTTTTCGGCGTTTTTCTAAATTTTCGGTATAAACACTGGAACCACACGCGGGCCACAACCAAGTCCCCGATTTCTATACTGTATCCTATATAATAATTCAGAATTGCGGTTAAGGCGACTCTGCTGCTGTACCGTCGAGAGCCTCTGCGACGTCCTTGCTGTGTCGTTGGTTGCTTGTTGCTTTTGCTGCTGCCGCTGCCGCTGATGCTGTCTTCTGGCGTGACAACAGCAGTTAGCCGGTATCACTCTGGACTCTGGACGGAAATATTTGGACCGTTACGTATTACGGGGGACCATAGTAAATACTAGTAATAAGGACATACGGTACTAAAAAAAAACTGTATATTTTACTGTTTTTACGAACAATATAATATTTGGTCCTATTATTCACTATGGTCCCCCGAAATGGTGCGTAATGATATTTACAGCAGTGAGTACCGCGCAACAAGGTAGGCATCTATGGGACAAGGCGGTTGAACATGCCTTATGGCTAAGTTTGCCTTAATATCCCGATTTAAGACCACCTATGCCTTGGTTCAAAGACAAGGCCGAAACTGGCCTTAAAACGGGAGACATTTTGCCTTAATATCCCGATTAAAGGCCACATATTCCTTGATCCAAGGACGAAACTGGTCTTAAAGCGGGAGAAATGTTGCCTTGTCCCGATTTAAGGCCACATATGCCTTACTATCAAGGATAAGGCCGAAACTGGCCTTAAACCGGGAGAAATGTTCCCTTGTCCCGATTTAAGGCCACCTATGCCTTGATCCAAGGATATAAGGCCGAAACTGGCCTTAAAGCGGGAGAAAATTTCCCTTTTCCCGATTTAAGGCCACCTATGCCTTGATCCAAGGATTTAAGGCCGAAACTGGTCTTAAACCGGGAGGAAATTCCCCTTGTCCCGATTTAAGGCCACATATGCCTTGATCCAAGGATTTGAGGCCAAAACTGACCTTAAAGCAGAAGAAATTTCCCTTGTTCCGATTTAAGGCCACCTATGCCTTGATCCAAGGATATAAGGCCCAAAGTGGCCTTAAAGCGGGAGACATTTTCCCTTGCCCCGATATAAGGCCACCTATGCCTTGATTCAAGGATATATGGCCCAAACTGGTCTTAAAGCGGGAGAAAATTGCCTTGTCCCGATGTAAGGCCACCTATGCCTTGATCCAAGGATATATACGGCCCAAACTGGCCTTAAAGCGGGAGAAATCGCTCGGGATATGGCCGAAACCGGCCTTAAAGCTGGAGAAACCCGCTTTGACACCATTCATTATTGAGTTTATAATCGGGACAAGCCGGACTGGCCTGCCTTATCTTTACGTTTGCCTTGTTGTCAATGGCTGTCTTATTTTTACGTTTGTCTTATCAATGGCTATATATTGTAGTAGTCAGAACGTCAGAACCCACCATGGACCCAAAAAACATGTCGCCCCCTACATGTTTTACACGTGATATTTGGTATGCTTATGTGGTTTCTACTGCTGCTGTATGTGCGAGGAAGGAGGAGAGATTTGTTAAACCATATATCATCAAACCTTCGACTGCGACGTAACCGAAACACAAACGAGTGTGTGTGTCAACTGAACACAAAGGGTTTCCAGAGATGCGGGATACCTGATACCAGTGTGTGTGTGTGTGTGTTCTTCACATTAAACCTTCCTTTCTACCCGTCGACATCCAGCACACCCAGTGTCCGTGCCGATTATCATCCTAAAAAGGTACCCGTTCTGTGGTCACAAAACTACGACACAGAGATACTACGCTCAGTGCAGTAAGCAGAGCAGACAATGCAATGCCATATACGACAGGCAAGACCTACCCTGCTAGCAATCCAGGTGCATGCAAGAGAAAAAAAGAGAAAAGAAAGAAAAAAGCGAAAAGGAAAAATAATAGAAAGTAAACATACTGAAGCAAATCAACAATCAAGCAACCAAACAAAAGCATGACAAAATGAAAAGAAAAAAAAAAAAAAAAAAAAAAACAAAAAAAAAATGTCGTGCTTCTCCCAGATGAGATGCGACATCTAGTTAAAAGAAACCAAATGAAATGAAATGAACCGAAAAAAAAAAAAACAGTGCCAACAAAGCAAGACTAAGAACGACAGGAAAAGACAGGCAGCCAGAGCACACCAAAAGTACCTTCCAGCCAGCTGAGGCAGGTTTGTGCCCGTAGTACAGGCAGGTTCTACCAGCTAGTCGGTCTGGTACTGGTACCTACTCTGTTTGCCGTCTCTTTCCTGCTTTCGTCCGCCGCGGTTTCCCTACGAACCCCCCCACCCTCTGTCTCCATTCCCTTGGGCGCCACCCATACAACGGATACGTGGCACTTCCTACTCAGTTCCGTTTCGTCCTCGTGCCTCACACGAGAGTCCAGGAAAGAGAAGAGGAAGTAACAAAAAACAAAATGTATACGTACGTAGCTAAGCAGCCAAAGAAAGTCCTAGGAAAATTCGGGGGGGCGGAGAGACAAAGGCAAAAGCGATCACGGCAAAAATAAAAAATAAACCAAAACAAATGGATGATGCGAGGGATTGTAGCATCGCTGTCGTGCCCGCTACAACAGGCGTTACACCAAGCAAAAACATGAAAGAATAAAAAAAATAAAAAAATAAAAAATAAAAAAAGATCACCAGAAATAACCAAGGGAAACAATACCCAGTTCGCCATCCACCCAGCCAGGTAGTACTTCTTCCTCATCACAGTGATAAGAACGAGAGTAACAACGAAACTAAAGAAGACGAAACGAAACGAAAAAAAAAAAACACACACACACACACAAACACAAACAAACAAACAAACAAACCAACAAACAAACAAACAAACCAACAAACAAACAAACAAAAAAACTTGTTATCGGTCCCGGTTTCACGACCAGGTCGCTGAATCCGATAGACTACTACCGGTATTCAGTTCCTCACGAACAGCAGCGGAATTTCTGAAGGTGTTGTGTTAGAATAGTCTCTACTATGATACGTACTACGTACTGCGTATAGAAACGCCTCCGTTAATGTGTTGGAAACCTCGCCTTTTTTACGGTATATCACCCGGGGATGATACCGACCCATCCCCTTTAACGAAACTAACCTCGCATTTTTTACGGTATTATCACCCGGGGTATATCACCCGGGGAGGATACCGACCCATCCCCCTTAACGAAACTTTATTTTCTGCGGTGTATATTATTATATATACCAGGTATATACGAAGTGTCGGTTCTGGAGTGCGGTTCTCGCCCAATGTTTGCGTTTTTTTTCAGCGGTACAGCAGTAGTAGTGGTCCCTCTATAGCGCCGGTGAAATCGCTTGGCACAGTTTTCCGTTTCCATACTAAAACCTATATATATATTCCCCAATCCGGAGTAGCGCCGGTTGCCGCTACATATAGCGCCGGTTTTTTTCCGCTGGCACATACCGCCGCTATAGAGAGACCACTACTAATACAGGGGACCATAGTAAAGAGGACCTACGGCATATACAAAACTCTGTATATTTACCTATTTTTAATGACGACATTTGGTCCTATTTACTATATTCCGTCGTAGTAACTGTATACGAAGTATCAGTATTTGTACCTGGTATATCCCACTCTGGACGTGAATATTAAGACGGTTTAGGTACTCATAGTAGTACCTAGACATTACTTATATTTTCGGACATATTTGGTACTCAACGTATTACGAGCTGCGCCAGCCAAGAAACGTACAAAACCTAAGCCCCCTAAAGTCGTGTCTCGCGAACCACTGCAAATTAGGCTTCAAAAATTGGAAGCACTATAACCCTGACATACCACTGCTTGTGCGAACAAAAACTGTATACGGNCGTACCAGGTATTGCTTTTCACACACATGACACGCGCAACGACGGTAGACGTGCATCCAGTTTTTTTCTGAGCTTGGTCTCTCAAGGAGCTCTACTTCGCCCAAAACCTGAGTTTAAGATAACATAAAAGCGCATCTCGATGAACAATTCCACGGCCCGAGTATACGCGCAAGCATATTCGCACAAAAAATGCCATTCTGACGATTTTTGGTTTAGGAGCACCGTCATTCAGGAAGTAAAATAGCCAAAAAGTACTACAGTACCTCTATCGTAGCACGCGTCACATTGTCCATCAAAACTCCCCCGTTTACGCGACCAACAAGAACATCGAGAGCATCCATCTGCCGAAGCTGTTGTCGTAAGAACGATGTGCAACAAAGTATTCCCAATTGTTTCAGCATCTTGTGTTTGTTTTCCCCACCCTTGTCCATGACGATGCCCCGCACATATCTGTACAAGCGTGCTCAACCGGGTCTACAGAGGCTGCCCTCCACATCACCGCCTCTTGGGACAGGAGCGGCCGGAGCCTCAACCTCCATGTCATCGAACCGGGAGGAGTCGAAGTGGCCGACCACAGCCGCTTGCCGGAGCTCGGGGTGAGCAGATCGACGCCCCCCCTTACGGTTACGGATACTGTCTTACACGGTGTTCAAATTTGAAGACCGTCCGATTTGAGACCATAGTCGAAGATATTTTATCAGGTTAATTGGTTCGTCACAAGCAAAACAAACCACTTGTAATTAGGACGTGGTATTTTAGCCAGTAGAACAATATGAGACGCAAGGACAACAAATGAAGAATTGTGGATTGTAATTGGCGGGAAGTAGACATAGAAGGACGTTATACTTTGCACATAGGTTTCCTTGGCTTCCGTGGTTTTCTGCTGTCGGGAATGTCATGAGTGATCATCGTTGAAGCTCATGCTGCGCACATTATCGGATGGAACAATGATATTAATATTAATATGACACTGTACGCACTAGATAGCAGACCACAGTTTAGGGCCGGGAGGCTTGTGTCGTCTTTTACGAGCATGTTCGGGGTGTATTTACATAACGACGCGTGCTACGATAGAGGGTTCGGGGTGTATTTACCTAATGACGCGTGGTACGATAGAGGTAGCACATTTTCGCTGGAAATGTTTGTGAATGACGGAATTGCTCCTTAACCCGAACAATCGTCGGAATTTTACTCTTGTGTCGCTTTTTTTTTTTTTTTTTTTTTTTTTTTTTTTGGGGTTTTTTTTTTTCCACCAGCAGAGGAGGCAGCAAGGGGTTGGTTGCCGGTGGTGGCGGTGGTGGTGGTGGCGGTAGTGGTGGTCTGGCGTTGATGAGTGCTGACACCCATTCCGAAGAGTGCTGGTATCGATGGGGGTGAGGATGATTATCACGGTGTGTACAACAAACGATCGATGAGGGAACGATCATGCCGATCACGATAGTCATGGTCATGGTGTTTGGGTCAAGGACGTGATTATCGAAACAAAACTTAAGAGCTCCCATCCGACCGAAGCAGGAGACTCTTACGAAACACGCGCTGCGCGCCGAAATCATGCCACGCCATGTCATGCCATGCCATGCCATGCCATGCCATGCCATGCGCCAATTCGGTGAACCCGCCGGCGGCTATTGTGCACGCCGCTCAACCCACGGCTACGACCGTCGTTCGATACCAACACAATCACGTTGTATGCCGATAAGAACTGGACGAAACTTTTTAACATGCCGATCGTAGGAGCAGCGTGTATCGAAAATCGTACGTACCGATTTGAGTTTTCGTCGAACGGTATGGTATTCGATGTCGACCTCGATTCCCTTGATTTCGATATCCATCACTGCTATATACTTCGCTTATTCACAGCAATGTTTCAGGGTCGGAAAACCCGAGTTGAAAATGTCGTTTTCTTCCATTAAACTCATGTACGGGTATTAGACTGGACAAACTCCTTCCGCCCACAGCCGTGTTTCTCCCAAATCTCCGATAACGCAAGACCCCTATAGTGTAGCCTCGTGAGTAGCTTAATACCCATAAAACACAAAATGGGTGTTTCTATTCTAAGCGATGGCGTTACTTGCGCTCGGGGATAGGGGTGGGGTTATCGGTGTCGTTTTGAACTCTACTATCGTCCGATATCCGATAGTTCGAAGTATATATACACCGTAGACACACGCTCCCTGAATTCTACAGCCTCAGATTGTGTTCTTATACGGGATGTACATCCTGCATGAGGACATACCAGTATAAAACAGGTAAGTGCGCGCGACCGAAGTATCACACTCAGCTTGCAAAGATGAGTTATGACGAAATCCTCGATATCGCAGCTGTTGTTTTTCTATTTTGTTTTTAATATATCACTAATAACATACGGTATCATAGGTACAAGCACGGATCGGAGGAGGCGGATCGAAGAGTGAAGGAGCTGGGCTACTGCCGGGTGCACATGCCCTCTGTGCCGAGAACTGGGAGCACGTGGTTCCGTGCGATGTTCGAGGCGGCCACGGGACAGCCATCCTTCTCCATGTGGAAAGGTGCGCGTGTGTGTTGGTTAGACGGGTTTACCACCTGGTATTCTTCTCAAGCAGTACCCCTATGTTGGGCGGAGAAGGGATAGCCTAATACTGCGGCGGGGCATAGTAAATAGAACCTACGGTACACCCAAAAACCTATACATTTCCCTATTTTTACTAACAAAATTTGGTCCTATTCACTATTTATGGTCCTCCGTTATACTTCACTCAGTTAGCGCTGCCTTGGTGCAGTAGTAGGTTATTCCTTCTACCCAACAGTGTGCTTCCTTGTTGTTTTCGTTGTTGATGGTTGTGCCTCTTTGCCTTCATTTACAGCTTACCGTGTCCTGGTTAATCTCTTGATCTATAAGGGGAGTTGTCCGTGGTGGTCTTGCCGCTTACATTCGGTCAGCTATATATGTGCATGCCATTTTTATGCAGCTATACGTGAGAGGGGCTTTACTCTGCTAGTTGCTTCGAGTATGTTGTTAGCCTTGTGGTGTTGAGCTCTACGAAAAGGTTTTGCCTGCTGCATTGGGTTAGCTACATTTCAGGAGTAAGTATCCCACGCAGCTTGCAAATATGAGTTTCGACAAATTCCTCGATCTCACAGCTGTCGTTTTTATTTTTTTCCATATATGCGTCTTCTTTTTTTTTAATCTATCGGGGGAGGGGTTTGCTCTGACAGTTGCTGCGAACGTGCTGTTGGTGTTTTAAACTCTACCAAGTGATAGTTGTGATGTGGTCGACATGTGTCTATGTGAGTCTCTGTTATTTGTTGTTTTTCATGCGACCTTTTGTCATCATGATACATCCGTTATATTGGTATACACGATCAGCCCCTCAACCTTGGGTGGGCTGGATGTCGATGGCCAGAAATAACAGTTTTTGTCGTGAAGACAACAACAACAACGACCAACAACAACAACAACCAAGATACAACCAACATACAACCAACTTACAACCAACATACAACGAACATACACAACTGCAACTGCAACTGGGACAACATATTCGGAAACAAGTTCCTTCTTCCCTTTCTTCCCTCGTTGTCATAATATCCCTCGGGCTTGCGAAGAGGGGGGCACTTTCAAGGAGAAGTACAAGGCGTTTTCGTCCGATGACCCCTGCGGAGCTAGCCTGGACCACATGGAGGGACACTTGATGTCGAAGAAGGTCTTCCCTTGCAGAGACATGAGGTGGGGGGAAAAACTGTACAAGGACGAATTTCAATGGATTTTTCGATGTCACATCTGATGGGGGGTTTTTTTTGTGTGTTTAACAAATGTATGTAGAGAGAGCGGAAGCACCGGACCCAGTAGACGATAGAAAAAAAAAAAATGAATGCATCGGACAAACCATCGATTCCCACTTCCAGATGTAGGTATCTCAGGGCAGATGGATTCCGGACATATAAGATGGAGAACATTGAAAAGAAAAAACGACCGCTATGAGATCGAGGATTTCGTCGAAACTCATGTTTGCACGCTGCGTGGGATACTTCCACCGCGCGAACTACGGGGTTTGAGGGGAATAAAATCTGTCAGTTGTGGAACTCGAGGGAGGTCACATACGTACGGTGTACTCCCTGAATGTGTTGCAGTAGATCGGTAGAGATCCAGTCCAGGCCTGACGCTCGGGTTCGTGCGTCCCACTTGATGCACATGTGGTATGTATGATCTGTATGATCTGTATGATTTGTATGATTTGTATGATTTGTATGATCTGTATGATCTGATCTGTATGATCTAGCTCATGTTGCCGGGTGGGAGGCGGCATACAAGCGGCATGGTCTCGCAACATGCTTCTTGGGTTGGATCTGTACTACGCTACAGATCCTGCGCAATACCGCATAGCGGCAGGTAAGGATCAAGATGGTCTGTTAGGAGATCATGATCTGTCCGACTTGTGGAGTTGTTTCGAAAATAACGAAATAACTATTCTCGCAATGATGGAGCCAACACGCTGGGCGATTCCCGGATACCGTGTACCAATTTTCTGCACGCACACTTTCCGCGATAAACTACTTGGAATTAGTGTGGGATTGATTTGGCGATGGAGGAGGCTCGGAGGACCTCGTACTCGTACTGGTTCGTGGTGGTGCTGGTGTTGGTAGTATTGGTGCTGTTGTTGATGGTAATGTGGTGGTGGTAGTGATGTAGTTGCTGAATATTGTGGTGTTGGTGGCGTGGTCGGGGGTGTTGTTGTTGCTGTTGCTTTCACTGCTGTTGGTGGTTTGTCTTCGTTGTGGTGTTGTCTGAGGTATTTACGGTGGTTGTTGTCATTGAATAGTTTGATGTTGTTGCTGTTGTTGCTTGTCGTCGCTGTTGTTGTAGTTTGTCGCCACGTTGTTGTTGTCGTCGTTGTCGGTGTCCTCGTCATCGTTTTTTGTTGGTTGTGGTGGTGGTTGTTGTTGTTGTTGCTGTTGTCAATGCTGTTGTAGTTGCTGATGTTGCTGCTGCTGTTATTGTTCCCGTTGTCGCCGTTCTCGGTGCTATCGTTCATCTCCCTACCCCCTCCCCCCCCTCTTCCCCCCTCCCAACTGTACCCGCGACGCCTTTATTTTTCGTACCAGGCCGCCTAACGCAACGTCCCCCATCCTGTACAAGAGCCACACCCCGTACTTCCCCTCCTACAACAAGCCCAGCCTCATGCCCTCCGAGACGTGCATGCTGCTCCTGCTCGTGCGAAATCCCATCGACAACCACGACGCCTGGGCAAGGTGACGAAACGCGTAATAGTATAAATTCACAGCGAGGAGGTCGTGAGGTAGCGGAGGGGGGGGGGGGGGGGTGTACTGTTGTTCGATGCATGGTCCATGGGGTACGTGTATGAACCGTAGACACCTCCGGGGGTTGGGGTCCATGATGTTTCCCTCTTGTAATAGTGAAGGGGGCCGAGTGGGGGGTGGAGGGGGGTGGGGCGGGGAGGACCAGAGGGGGGACGGGGTGTGTGTACTCATTGGGAAGATGTACCTGTATTTTCGTATATACCTGCCAGGTTATCCCCTGTATACTTACGTGTAGGACGAAGAGCTAGTAGTTGTTTTAAGAAGCATAACGAGCCATGCCCTCTACAATTCGGTAGGTGTGTACAGTGCGGCAGACCTTTGCAGTGTTGCAGGCCTTTACAGTGCGGTGAAGGGGGTACTACTGTTTTGGGCCCAAAACATGCCGACTGAAGAGGGTCGCCAAATGAGAAACTTCCCATGATATCGAATCTCTTTTTATATTTGTCAAGTATGTTCGGTATTATTATGCCTACGGGGTGTCTATCATAGGATTGATCATCCGGCTGCGTGCATAATTTTCCCCAAAAGTCGTTTCAAGGGTTGGGTACTGGCAATCATTTCCCGGCAGTACTCTGGCAGCACCTCTCTCCTTGCTGTTCGTGTCTCCTGGCTTGAGGGAGCTGCCAGGATGCCAGTACATTGGCGTCTCACGTGTACGTCCTACTTGAACACCTAAAAAAATCAACGGAAATCCGTCAAAAATGAGCCCTGCGCGCCTGCGGGTAGAGAGAACACAAATACGAGAGAGAACGGGGGAGAGAGAAGGCGGAAGGAGAGCGATCGATGATCACGATGGAGGAAAAACACCCGAGTCACTGGTGGCATGGGCGCTTTGGACTCTGGCGACATCGTTGCTGGATCTGAGCCCTTCAATGGGGTCGATCCGAGCCCTCGGCGGAGCCAGGTCTCTGGAGAATGAACCGGCAGAAGGCTCACGCCAAGTACAACATGCACACGACAACCGGCCCAATGGAGCCCGTGTGTGTCGGCCTCGTGGGCCATAGCACACCATTAGCGAGGAGTGGCTGGCTACAAACACGTCGCCAAAATCACCGACGACTGACTGCTACACTCCCGGATGAAGGAGATATTTTTTCCCCCTTGTGCAAGTCTTGGTAGGAAGCCGCCGAGTCGATCCGTCTGTAAAGATGAACATGACGGTGGCCGTTCCCCTTGGTCTTCGCATCCAACGACTGCGATCAGACGAGGGAGGCGAGTAACTCTCGAAGGATTACAAAAAATCAGCGCAGGGTTCATTCCGAAATCGCCATGGAGTACCATGCGACGGTAGCGCCTCTGCAGAACAGAGTGTCGGAGCGGACTGGACAGGCGCTGTCATCAATGGCCAGGTGGATGTTCAAGGACGGCAGCTTCACAGGTCAGCCGTCACGACATGTGCCACGCGGTCAATCAGGTTATATACGAGGGGATGCAGCAAGCCCGCGAGCATACACATGAGGCCAGCCAAGCTTGCTGTCCGCTATCTGTCCGCTACCCGAACGGAACTATGATCTGCCCGTTTTCTACAAAAAGGGTCAAATTCCGGATGCACGCCTACATGCACGCGTCGTTCGCGGCGAACCCGGACAACCGCGGGTCTGCCTCAAACTTTTTGTTCTTACTGAGGGGAGGACCAATCAGCCTCGGAGCTAAAAAACGCAGACACTGACTGCGCAGTCAACAGTGGAGGCGGAGATGGTGGCAGCCAGCCACGGGATGAAGGGAGCGGCCTACCTACATACAGTAAGAAACTTCTTGGGAGAGCTGGGGTTTCCATTCCTTGGACGCGGTACCGCGTTGAGCTGAGCTGCGACAGCACAGGAGCGATGTCAGTCGTCAGCAACCGACCGTACAGCCCGCGCACTCAGCGCGTTGCTCTGCGCCTCTTTCTTCATCCGCGAGCAGACCAAGAGCGGCGATGGCGAAAGTACCCTCCACCTCGGACCGACTGGCGCTACAAGCTCGCCGACGTCGTAACCGAACACCTGCCCAACAGCGCGTTCTGCTAGATCCCGCCAAAAATTATCAAGCACTTCTTCCGCCTTTTGCACGACGAGTTTCACTTGCTTGGGGTTTCCATCTTGTTCAGTTTGGCGTATTCCTTATTATGTGCTGTACATGGGTAGGCCCCGTCTGAAACACCAATAAACACATAGGGAGCGGTGCAACGGTAAGGGTTGGCCTTTTTGAGCGCAGACATTTATCACTGAATGGGGGGGGGCTGGGCCACTCAAACTGACAAGCTACTGTAGCCAATAGTTTTAGTTTCCGATGGAATTTTGTTTTTACAACTACAGCATGATCGCGTTAGATGACTAACCCTATAGGGTATCCTGTATCAGACCTATTTGTAGCTTACGTTGATTATCGGGGTGAACGGTAGAGCTCCTGCACTATATTCAAGTGAGCAGCCTCAGAAACATTAAGGTGCTACCCATGTAAGGCAAAAGCACCTCAGGACAGATGAATCACCCGTACCGTCTCGTCAGGCTAAACCTTCGAGGGATCTACCTACCTACAATGTTTCGCGGCGCCATTCGGCCTCTTTTCTCCGAGTCTTCGGAGTCGCCGAGCGCGTTCCACGGGGATAGTGACCGCCAGGTCACACGCCGCCGTCATACGCGCTCGGCGACGTCGTCAGCTCGGAGGACGAGGCAGAACGGCGCCGAGAATCATGGTAGGTAGACCCCTTGAGGGCGTAGCCTGGCGTGTGTCGGCGTGACTGATTGATCTCTCCTGCAAGTGTCCATGTTTCGCGTTTCGTACGCTGCTTCAATATGCCGCACACGCCTCTAACCCCTTAAAAACTGGTCCCACGAATTTGGGGAAAAACTACTTGGAATTAGTGTGGGACATTTTTTTTCAGTTCTCAATGGGTTAGAAATGGTCCGGGCTGAAAAGTGGAACCCTCCGGCAGAGTGTGAAATTGTTTTTTTTCTGTTATGTGCGCTACCTGTACGTGCCACGCATGCGTGCGTAAGGAGCAGTCCAATCTGAAGAGACGGAGGAACCAGGCGGTGGCCGATCCCTTTCGTCGTCGTCATTTATTGTCGTCAGGGCTTTCTTTCCCTCTGACACCGGTGAAGGAGACGCGGAAACGGCATGGGCAAAAAAAAAGAACAAAGTATTATTATAAGGAACACACGAAATGCTGCTGGAATGTGAAGCCTGTCGCGCAATGGTCGTTTCGAATTTGCGACGGGATTGATTGGCCAATGGCCAGCGATTTGTGGCAAGCTGCGTGGTACGCCTTTTCGTTATAGTTTCCTTCTCGAAGCACGGACGAGATTCCGACTTACGGCTGACACTTTTAATCGTTTTTTTTTTTAATGGTATGTATTATTTTTACAAGCAACATACGGGACTTTCAGCGGACTCATTTTCTAATATATTAAAACATGCACCAGATATGCCAAACAGCAGACGAAGGTCGCAGCTGACAAGTTTTGATGTTTTTTGTTTTTGTTTTTTAATAAAAAATACACACAAAATAACAGGTACATGGCGGGGAAGGGCGAGCCTTTGAGAGAGTACCTACCCGTTTGGCAAGGCCATGTCTCCCACTGGATTGCCGCGGCGGGAGACATCCCCATCTACGTATTCCGCTACGAAGACATGCTCTACAGGGCGGAGGATGTCCTCAGGTAAGAGGGAGAGAGGCTGTCGCCTGTGCCGACAGATGTGATAAAAGACTGGGTGGGGCACAGAGTGTCACCCCTTTTGCAGGCATCCTTGGTGTTACTCACTTTCACGTATATAGAATCAAGCGTAGATAAGATAGGCAGCTTTTACTGATTCCCGAGGCCTGATGACATCTGGCCCGGAAGGGGAGTATCAGGCCCCTTCGGATCTTGTAGTTATCCCGAATACGAATGCCATCCAAGTAATACGAAAACGGACCAATTGCCTATAAATGAGGTAATTACCGACCTTCCTAGCCCATACCATCACACAGACCTACCCACCCCCACCCCAGTAGTAGCCATTACTGGTATATAGGATCAGTCTCATCGTGGAATTGTTTGCATTGGCTTAATTGCTGTTCCAGAGACAGACAGATACTTTCCCGCTTCGAATGGCTTAGTTGCTGTTCCAGAGACAGACATATACTTTTCCGCTTCGAATACACGCGCCTACCCACCCACCCACGCACGCACGCACGCACGCACCCACGTACCCACCCACCCAGCCACTCATCCACCCAGCCACCCACCCACCTCACCCACCAACCTCACCCACTCACTCACCTACCTACCCATCGCTTTTTTGTTGTTGGACGGATAAAAATCCCTCCGTGGCGGTTTCTTTTTTTTTTCCATCACGTGCGAAACCGAAAACTGAAGTAGCGGCCGCCGCCCAGTTTCTGATCTTGTCACATGTTTCTGTTGGACTCTCCTTTACTCCTGGTGTTTTTTTTTGTTTTCCTTTCTTTTTCTGCGTAGAACCGATATAGAAGCTAGCGCTACCTCCCAATCTGTATTTGGTCGCATGTTTCTGTTGGACCCTCCGTAACGCTTCGTTTTGTTTTGGTCTTCTGCACAAACCCGACCCCCCCTCCATGATTCTGACCCTGTCATTCATATACAAGAAAGTCCGCCTCACGAGCGGTTCTTCGTAGGGTGCAGCTCAACCTTGATATGCGACTCTCGCTGAACAACATCACGGCGAAGTACACCCCCCCCGTCCATGAGGATTACTGTAGGACTGCTGTAGTTTCCGTGCACAGCAAGACGATTACAGGACGCGAGAAACGATGGAGGGAGGGAGGGTGTACTCATATCGTGCACGGCCGTAGTCGTATGACCATAGACCCTCGCATCCCTACAATGCCGGGACGGAGCACGTTTGGTTTTCACCAACCAGGCAGACATTGCTTGCACCAAAAACGATGGAGGGGATGGAGGGGGGGGGGTACCACTTTTGCTTTGCCTTGTAAGGCAAATATTTTCTGAATGACCTATTAAGGGCCCGTAGTAACGAATATAAAATAAATTCAATTTGGAAAAACTAAAATTCAAATCCGCTTTTCATTGGTCAACACACGCACCAACACCAAAGATTAGGATCTTGGGGCATAATATTTTGTGCTGGTGCGTGTGTTGACCAATGAAAAGCGAATTTGATATTTTCTTTTTTAAATTGGTTTTTTTTCAGTCGTTAATATGGGCCCTAAAGGCTCCTTAACACAATCGGCGGAATGCCAATTTTTTTTTTTTTTGCAGTATGGTTTTTTTGGTATGTATGCCTACGTAGGCGATGATGGGATTTTTCGTCGGGTTCCAAAATTCCATTTTTTCTGGAAATTATTATTTAACTTGCTATTAGTATAGAGCTCCTCACTCAAGTGGGGGAACCTCAA
Source organism: Saccharina japonica (assembly GCA_008828725.1). NCBI lineage: Eukaryota > Phaeophyceae > Laminariales > Laminariaceae > Saccharina > Saccharina japonica. The sequence continues at coordinate 16,747 of MEHQ01002381.1, forward strand.
GAGGACGAAATTGGTTACACCTCTCCCTTAGCACGTGTTTAAGGCTGACCGTCTTTTTTTTACGAAACTGTCGTGTTTACCGTGATGCTATCACCCAGAGGGGTCGTCGGCCTGCAAGCTTCACGCGAGGCCATACCTCTACGCATTCATAGAATAATTCGCGCGCGACCCGAGACATGATTACTGCTGTACACGCAGGTTGCAAATACGAGGTTCTACAGATAGATCTCACAGCTGCCGTGTGTCTTTCCAACCTTGAATAAAATAAGAACCCAGCGCTCCCTCCGCCCAATTTTTATCTCGCCGCATCTGTTCCTGGTTGACTCTCCGTGACGTTTTTTTTTCGTTTTTTTCTGCCGATTTTATCAAAGCTAGCGTATTTTATTTATTTTAACTATTTCACTATTGTTACAGAATATATACATTGTATATACGTCAGCACGTCAGCTGTGAGCGTGTTCAACCGGTTGATTTGTACTATTCATAATGACATTTTGACAAGACCAAAAAACGTCAGTTGTCGGGTTTCGACCAAAAAAACGATTTGATATTCAGCTTTAATCAGCTTCGCGAAAAACAAAAATGCGTGACGTGGTATAATATGAACGTCGATCGTTCCCGTGACATGTCTCCTTTCGCTTTTTTTCGTTTTCATTTTCGCTTTTCGTCCTCTGTTAATCGTTTTGGGGGTGATCAGGAGAATACTGCAGACCCTACCTGGGGGTTGGGTGTGGTCGGAGGAGTCTATCGCTAAGGCTATGAGGTAAAAGGAAACCCTGAGGTTCGGGAAAAAAAAACGGTCGATGAATGCAATCGATCGAGTAGGGTTTGCGTGCGTTGTTGTGTATCATGTTCTTGTGTGTTGTGTTGTTGAGGTGCAGATGGGGTTGGATTCGATTCGGTTCGGTTCGGTTCGGTTCGGTTCGGTTCGGTTCGGTTCGGTTCGGTTCGGTTCGGTTCGGTTCGGTTCGGTTCGGTTCGGTTCGGTTCGGTTCGGTTCGGTTCGGTTCGGTTCGGTTCGGTTCGGTTCGGTTCGGTTCGGTTCGGTCCGGTTCGGTTCGATTCGGTTCGGCTCGGTTGGGTTGGGGTTGGATTGGGGTTAAGCTGAGTTTTGTCACTGTTGCTGCTGCTGCTGCTGTTGCCTCTTCGTGTATTTTTGTTCGTGGCACTAACTTCTTGGGTGCCTGTTTCGTGTGTTGTCCGTCGATTTGCGTTGTATGTGTGCATATGTTCACGTTCCTTTTTTTCCCTCATTCTGCTGTTTGTTGAGCAGAATGTACGGGCCACAGAAACCGTTCGAGACCAAGTGCGGTTCAGGCTTGCAAAAATCCAGCGTTGCTGAGGTGAGATTATTGGGTGCTCATTAACCCGTTTTCATTTGTCGTCCCCGATTTCTCGAAACAGTTACGATTGTCAACCAGAGCCCCTCAAGCAGTACCCAACGCGCCCCTCCTCCAACAAAACGAGGTAACACGCTTTCCCGAAATACAAGCACATTTTACACATTAATATTCAATACAAACGTTGCTTATATATCGGTCCAGAGTGGTACGATACAAAAATATATATAATCCTGTGTACATTCGTAAATTATTAAAAGTTTAATTGTTTCTGCCATTTTGATATTTTTCGGAGTTTCATTTACTACTTGCCCCGCGCCCCTGTCGTTTCCTCGTACCCGCGCGGTCACGCGGCCATTTCCTTTTCCCTGTGCGGTATTCTCTTTCGGTTTTGTTTTGTTTTGTATTTTTCTCCCCGTTTCTTGTTGCCTGTTCGCGTTTTGTTTTTTCGTTTCGTCTGCGTTTTTTTTATTGCAACAAAACATACCATTAGGGTAGTTTATTTTGTTTGATTGTTTTTTAAATAGACCCAAAAACAACTATACGAGTACTTAACACGTATATACGTACTCCGCCAAAGAACATGAGCCACAACGCTGAATTCTCTCTGGAACAACAAACTGCAGATTATCCTTATATCGGTTCCCGATCCCGATTTTTTTTTTTCATCTTTTCAGGTGAACATGGTCCGCGAGCACTATGGGAGCTACTTAAGGCACCTCGGCTACCGGTTCATCAAGGAGTGACTTGAAACTTTGAAAAAAAAAAAACGTTTCTTACGGTTACACCACGTAGCTAATTTTTGTAGAACAGTAGTATAAAAAAGAGGATTGGCTGCTGTAGCCTCGTGTCTTGCATAGCAGTAGCCATACCTCTTAGGCACTGCAGTACGTTACTAACTTCGTTTTCATGATTTGTCGCATGTTTTGGTGTTACAATATACGTCGGCTGTGGGTTCTCCCCAATGGGCCGGTACTCTACTTTGCGAACTGAGTGATAAAAAAAAAATCGGGTTTTTGTTTTTAGTGTGTATGTTTCTTTGTGTTTTATTTTGCAACGCGGGAGACTCGAAAAAGTTCGGTTATTCGAAGCTGCGGACGATATTTCGACGCGCGCGTCCCTCCCTCCCTTGTGGGAGTTCAACCTATTTCAGGCGGTGCTGGCGCGGTCAGTTCTTCGCGTGCTGAAACGATGCTCCGTCTCGAAAGGGATGCGTGGTAAATTGTCAAACGACTAAGGCAAGCAACAAATGAAGACCCTTCCCCCCCCAAGCTCACCCTTCATGCGAGTCGCCCAACACCTCACGGCGCTTCGCACTTGGTGCTAGCAATGTCTGCCTGGTCGGTGAAAACCCGATATGCTCCGTCCCGGCCTTGTAGGGATGCGAGAGTCTATGGTCATACGACTACGGCCATGCATGAAAACGGAGTACCCCCCCCCCCCCATTAACTACGAACAACAGAGTAAGAAAAGCGCTGGGATACTTTTAATGTTTACTGGTACATATTACCGGTATGCTCGCTTGTTTTCCTTTCTGCTCATGTTTTTTTTTTCCCTTCTTGTTGTTCTCTTGTGTTTTAGTTTTGTTGGTACGTACGTACGATACGACAATTTTGTTTTTGTCGGGTTTTTTCACTTGAAAAATCGATCAGACGGCCCTACACGCCGTATTTGATGGAGAAGTGGGAGGGAGGTGTGATAGGACTCTCGTCTCATTGTTCGCGATAGGCGGCGCCGGTCTGGTAGCTTTTTCCCTTGAGGGCAGGGTGACTGGCAGCTGATTGGTTATAGCCTAGGGCGGCCACGGCCACAAGCGCTCTAAAAAACGCGAAATGAACACATCCCCCCCCCCCCCCCCCCCCCCCCCCCCCATCTACATGAGGCATAGCAACGGTGATTGGTATGATGTGTTGTGGTTCGGTATGGTTTTGTGCGGTATTGTGTGACGCGTACCAGTGCGGTATGGTATGGTGCAGTATTATACCGTATTGTGTGGTGCAGTACGTTTACCGGACCGTATGGTGGCGCACATTGCAATACGGTATTGTGTGGTATGGCGTGGGTATCGGATGGGGCGGTACGGTATATGGTATTGGGGGGTACGGCACGGTATGGTATGGTGTGGGACGATACCATATTGTACGGTATGATACCGCACACTTGGTATTCCGTATTGTTTGGTATGGTATGCTGCAGTGCTGTATCGAACGACGTAGCATGGTATGGTGCAGTACGATACCGCCGCATTGTGGGTATTGCGACACAGCCGTATTGAATGGTATGGTATGGTATGGTACGGTATTGTACGGCATGATACGGCGTGGTACACTGCTGTGGTACTGTTTGATATGGCATGATATTATACGGTCCGTATTGTATGCTGTACAGGTTGGTATGGTACGGTACGATATGACACAGAAGTGTAGCGTATTGAGTGGTACGGATCGTTTCAGTGCGATGATATCATACCGTATTTGCATGGCGCGGTATGGTGCGGTTCGGTACAGCACGATACGGTATGGTATGGTTCGGTAGAGTACATGGTATGATTCTGTACAAGTTCGATGCGGTATGGCGTGGTACGGTATGGTAAGGCACTGTACGGTACGGTGGAGCACGATACGGTATGGCATGTTGCGGTACGGTACATAATGAGGAGCGGTATATCCGAACGGTGGTCGGAGTAACCGGTGATGGGGTTGGCTATCTGGGACAGAAGTCAGTCGTTGGATGTCTAGTCTAACTCTCTCAGCCGTTTCACTTTGTTGTGTCTTTGTGAGAACATGGTAGGACACATGCGAGCAAAATCATTGAAGAAAAATGAGGAAAAAGAAACACGTGACGTCGTACGGACCGTGTACTTTTGTTTTGTTGCTGATGCCACCAAGGAGAGCATGCGGTCCGCTTCTACTGCAGTGAGCATCAGGAATAGAACGGTAAACGTTTCCTGTCTTTTGCGCCATAGGGCGTTGTTGCCGGGCAGGGGATGGGAAGGGGGGGGGGGGGGGGGCGGAGGGGGGCGGTTGATCGTAACAAGTTAGCTGTAACAGTGCTTGCTATTATTGAGCATCTTTGACAGCGACCTCTGCTTGTCTCTGCTGCTGCTGCTGATAGTGATATTGGTATTGCTTCTTGTTGGTATTTCTGTCGCTGGTGGTCTTATTTCTGCAGCTATTGCTGCTGCTATTGCTGCTGCTATCGCTGCAGCTATTGCTGCTGCCTCTGACGATGGTGTTGCTGGTGCTGCTGCTTCTGCTGGTGCAGTTGCCGCTGTTGATGTGGCCTTCTGCTATAGAATGTGTTGCTGCTATATACTATAATTGCGGCAGCTGCTGCTGCTGTTGCTATTTTGCTGTAGCTGCTGCGATTGCTGCTTTTTGGTATTTTTGATGCAGCGCTGCGGCTGCTACTGCTGCTGCAGCTGCTGTGTCGCCTGCTACTGCTGCCGCTGCTGCTATTGCTGCTGCCCCTACTCCTGTAATTGCTGCTGCTGCTGCTGCTGCTCCTCCTGCTGCTGCTGCTTCAGCTGCCCTTACACCTAGCGCCACTGTGCCGCGTTTGAGCTTTTGAAGGGGCCGATCGCCCTGTCTATGTGGTGGTTCGTAACCGGCGCCTGAAACCTTAGTACGGCCGGCTCTGTGTGCAAAAGAAGCCGATAGTTACGCTCGTCACGGCTGTGGCCGCGTGCGTGTTCTATGCGTTGATGAGAGGGAATGGGTGGGGGGTGCACTCATTGCCATGCATGGCCGTAATCGTATGACCATCGACCCTCGCATTCCTACAATTCCTGGACGGAGCACGTCGGCTTTTCACCGACCAGGCGGGGGCGGGGCGACGAGATGGCGCGGGGGGGGGTAGGGTCGAGGGAAGTTGG